>JAAQPG010000006.1:0-64505 GCA_013186905.1 Fusarium udum
GAGTAAAAAAAATCCCTTAAGATGAATTTTGGCACAGATGTCGATTTGGCCTTCTGTAATCGCGAACCCCGCCGCCCTCGCAAGCAGCCTGGTCTCCACAGCCGCTCGTCCCAAAAGAGCCACGCCCGGCCAGCTCAATGGGTAGAGCGTGAGACTCTTATGAGTACGCGATATCGAGGTTGCGGGTTCCGCCCCCGCATCGGGCTGTTCCTATATTTCGGATGCGCGCGTTTGTGAGGCTTTCTTTTTTTGCTGCTTGAGGGCTTTGTGATAGGTCAATGGCTTTCGTTGCAGTTGGGGGCATCGCGTAGGTTTGTGAAAGTACTATTTCTTCCTGTGAAATTTGATGTTCATTTAGAGTAGTTTATGGCTGTTGATGGTGGGTGAACGCTGGAATACTGATGTTTGTGTTCTTATGCCTAACTCACTCTTGTTGGTTCATGCATGTCGAGGCATTGCACGTACGCCTTCACCTCAAGTTACTCATTTATTCCAGGCATCATCTCCTCCGCTTGCTTGTATTAATTGTCGCCGTTTGTTCATTGACTGTTCCTTGAAGGTTCCTTAGTAAGTGCAGCAAGTTGCTGAGACTGTGAAGGATGAGCAGTGCCAGCGCCAGTGCCAGCATCAACAACAGACCGGAAGCCGTAGTCAGTGATTCACTGTGCAAGACCGACCTGAAGATTTTACTTGGACTTGCCTTTTATTCTTTTCTTCTTCCCTTCCATTCATCTTAACCTCATCTCACCTCTTCCATCGCAAACGAGTACGCTGAGAGGTGCGCCTTCAACTGCCTCGATCCTAAGTTACCAGTAAACTTAGAGAAGCTTGTAAAAGCTTAGAAGACTTTTTAGTGAGTTCATTTTGACACCTTGCATCAGAGTCCAAAGGTCTTGCTGTTCCCTTGGGTCTTCAACACCTGCATTGTAAGTACATGAGCATTTCCCCAGCCTCTGGTAGTTTCGCTACTGTCAAGCTCGTCAAGGATATTTCCCTACTCGCAGTTTGTCCTTGCGCCTTCTTTTCCAACGGTGGAAGCTTACAGCGCTTCAATAGATCTTGTTTTGGAGATAGCTGACTGTGTCGCCTCCGCCTATCCAGCCGAGCGGATTGAAAGTCAGGGAAATGGATCTCCTCGACTTTGATGATGACTTTTTCCTTGATCCGGACTTGGACCTCATGCCAGACGAATTCTTCGACCTTGAGGATTGGGATGAATACAACGAAGCCTATGATTTCTATGATGTGGATGAAGAACCAGATGTTCGACCCAGATGTGGCCTTTGTCAATTCAAATTTGAGGCATTCGACTCCATTGTTGTTTGTATGCGTCCCTCTCGGATCTTGTCCCAATAACCTACTAATTAAACACAGTCAACCCATTGAATCCTTACTTACCTACGCCTTGGGAAGGCAAATATTATGGAACAGATGCATCGGGAGGCCTGGAGACTGGTTACCACTCATCTTGCGTCGACCAGTTTGCCGTGGATTTCTCGCTTGGCGACAACACCCATATCGCCATCTGGAACGCTACCCGTTACGGAGACGCAAGGTATGGAAACGTCGGCAATGAACCTCTTCCATCTTTTGAGGCAAATCGTCTACGCCGGTTAAAGAAGATGTTTGCCGAGGAGTTTATGACTACCATCGGCGGTCGTCTTCCCCTTGAGGTCTGCGAGAACATTGGGCGCTACTGCTTGAGGGACTACGCAGCGAGGCTTTTCAAAGATGCTTGGGAAAAGAAGAGCCATTTTGGAAAAAGGGATGCCGCTTTCCGCGTCACCAAGTCCCATGAGGTTTGGGCACAACACATGAAGTTCGAGGGTATCCAGTACATCAAGTCTCTTTCAACCACCCGCCGAAACGAGAGTGACACGAAGCTCTTCGGGGCTGCACACGGCACCCGTGTCAACATCTACTTTGCCGAAGATCTTTTGGGTATCCGTGAAGTTATAATGACTCAAGATGACGATACCCCATTGACTCAAGGAGAAGGCTTGACGTGGGTTGTCAACCGCCGAATTGCCCTTCCACTCTGGTTCAAATCCAAGTCCGACGTGAGTTGTTCTTCGCTCCTTGATGCCCACAGTTTTCACTTACTCACTGGCTTTGTGCTCTCAGGGCCTCAAATTGCGTGAATTAGCCATAACCAGAACGAAGAAACTTGATGCCAACTATCGACAGAGGCGCTGGGCTCTATTGCCCCATGACTTGGGCACTTGCCGACTCGCTCCACCGCTAGTTTGTGGCAGTGAAGTGTCAACAGAGCCGATCAGAGCAGTCGACTGGAACTTACCTGGATGCCGAGGCTATTCCATTCTCATAGACATGAATTGCGTTTGCGATATCATCCCAAACAATACCAGAGGGCCATCCTCACAATTTATGGATGTGGATAACAAGCATCGGGGTGCTTGGATTTACATACCTATTGATGAAGATGAGCGAGTCGCCGAGCTTTGGGTTCGAAACGGCGAGTTCCCGCGAGATGATAGCTCGTTTGCCAAGTGCAGAAGTCTGGTTGTAAGTCGCAATGCTATCCCCAATACTGGATATAGAGTACTGACATAGTTACCTATCATAGATACGCACAAGCAAAGGCCGTAGCTTTGCTTTCGGGTCTGACATCAAATCTCGCTCTACCAGGAAGGATGTATGCAAGTTCACCTACCATGGGGCTGCTGTACTGTTGTTAACCCAGCCATCTCGAATGTTGTACTGCAAGGCCGGGCCTTCAAAGTTCTGGTTGTGTTTTGACCCAGCGGAAAGCTTGAACCCGCGCAGGATCAACCTCTCTCTACAGAAACCTTCTAAGCCCACTGCATTCACGGGCAAACAGTTCTTATCTTCAGCTGCGGAGCTTCTAGATGTCAGGACAATTGCAGTATGTCGAAGCTGGAGATACGCTGAGGATGAGGGAATCGTCGGCTTGCTTCTCACATACGCCGACGGTCGTCAACGATCCATTGGGCACATCCGTCTCGATCACATGGACGCGCCTCTCACGGTTACTTCGGGAAATATATGGCTTGGCTCTGAAAAGCCAGACAAAGAGCCTCCTCTCCCTGAAGGCTTCTGGCCCCGGACAAAAAAGATCAAGTGGGTTGGGGTGGAGAAGCCTTTGCCAGATGAGAATCGTGAGTATTTGGAAGTATCGCTTGAGGGTTCTCTACAATGGCAAAGTTCCAAGAACCTGGGCTATTACAATCACGCAGTGTGTCACCTCGAGAGCAGCGAGCTACAGGATACAGTGGACGAGATGGATGGGGTGGTGGCCCATGAGACCACGTCAGAGGAACTTGATCCGTTGACGGTCAAAACATTTGCTGTGGAATTTTAAAAGCCAAAATTTCTCCTTCGAGGCTTTGGGTCAAACGAGTACTGCGCAAGTGGATTAGGATTGACTGCCTAAGGTAGCGGGTAGTTTTGTTTTGTAAACTTTTGTAACAAGTAGAAATGTGGTCCACGACGGGTGCGCCTCAATTAATGGTAACAGTAAATCATGCATGCTTTGAAGATGCAAATCCATAAAGTACTCTTTCCCCTTCGTTCTGACGCTATCTTCAGGGCACCTTTGCCAGATCATGATTCTAAGGCAAACTCGTAAAGGATGTTTCTTGACATCGCTTTCAAAAGTTTGGATCTTATGTAAACAAACATACATGCAATCTGAACCAAACTTCTGCTAGATTTATTGAAACATGCCCCTCAGATGGGCTGATTGGAGTTTTTAAGCATCAGGTACCTCAGGTATTCAAGCATCAGTGCCAGCAGGTGCCAAACGCTTGTCCATTAGCAGCACCCGAAGGTTGTCATCAGTGAATGGCCTTGGTCCCACTACTTGTTATTCCACCTCCTCCTCCTTCTTTTTCTCCTTTGTTACTTCGCGACTTTAGAAGAGGATGCTGAAGTAAACTCAGTAAAGACTCCCCTGAATTTAGACTAAATTGCCTAAGTCTTTTCATCACTTAGGATAAAGGTCTCAAGTTCGTCCCGATGGAACTCGCATTTGAGGACCGACATCTGGACCCTTCCAAAAGGGACTTTTCAGACCTGGACCTCTATGCAAAAATCTGCAGCCTTTGCGGGTTTGAGTTTACCGACGAAGATAAAAATAAAGATGAAATCGTCAAATGTAAGGTCATATCCATACTTGCTGGTCTTGGGCACAAAACTGACAGCGACAGGGGAGAAAGCCGTGGAGCCTGGAATAGACATATGCCATGGCGAAGGACCCTATCCGATTGTATTACATCATGAGTGTGTTAAGTACGCCAAGTCCTCCGTCCCAGGTAACCTGCGAGACCTTGCTGGAGCTGCTGTCACTATCCTCGGGAGCTTCAATGGGCCTGGAGAAATGTGTGATCCTCGCCGCCGCTGGTTGGAGAACACGGTCACACAGAACCTCTCCGTAGCCATTCGCGGACGTCTGCCCAGAGAAGTCTGCAGAAATGTTGCCGCCTACTGTGTACAGGAACAATTACAAGTTCATGCCACTAGGGTCCCGGAATTGCCAGGTATCCAGGTGGAGGTTTGTCGCATACTACAATCGGAAGTCAATTCTTAATGGCTTGTCGAATTTCTTGAGAAAGTGATGATTTGAGCATCGAGTACGTTGTGCAATAACAGACAGCAGTGGTCAAGTGAATGAATCATAGAATCTGAGCTTAAGGCTCCCACGCGAAAGGTTAAACAGCCAATCGACAAATACCTAGAGAGAAGAAGAACAGAGACCGCAGGGAAATTGTTATCGGTGATAGGCCAGATGGGAAGACAGGATATCTCACAACTGCCCTCCATGGGGACCCGCAGCCGGCTTGACTTCAGCGACCCATCGAAGACCCTGCCTAACAAATAGAAGACTAGTGCCACTGCCTTCTTACAGACTTCCAACCCTCCATCGACCTCACGCCCCTTCCAACGAGGACTGAAAACGGTTTAACTACATGACCCGGACGCGGCCTACCAGGGGCAGCTTCTTGCGACAGCACCTCCAGAACTTCGTCCAGGGGCTCATTGTCGTCTCGGTGGGACAGGCGACACTGGCGTTCACTGAAGTGCCAGTCAAGACGCCCTCGCATAGGAATCTTGATATATGGTTCTTCAAATTCATCGGGCCCCTCAAACGAGATGAAATCAACACCAGATGCGTCCTCTTCATTATCTTCGCCGCAGCAGATGAGCTCCTCTGTCTCAGGATAGCTTATCCACACGGTCTCAGAGGTAACATCGATTGGATCAAGCAAGAATTCAAGACGGACCTGGCCAACGCAGCGCTTGCGGCCATCTTGGTACGTAAGCAAAAGTCCAAGGATCGCATCAGGGCGGCGATCGCGCCAAGACCCACACGGAGTAACAGTACGGACTCCATCAAGCTCAGCAGAAGAGTATTGGTATTTGCAGTTGTTGGGATGCAGCTCAAACGCTTTGTTATGACAACCATCGAGGTTGAGTTCTGCAAAGGTATATGCACCTTCGAACCTCATCCATGAACCTCGTGTGTCCCAGTTCGCGAAGTACATACGACAAGGATAGTTCTGTGGCATAGTCCCGACAAGGTCATATTTGGCATGCGTATTGTACCCGTCAGGCTGCTGATACTTTAGCTGAGGGCCAAGGGTGAGCAGGCGGCCCTTACTCGTTCGAAGCTGAGGCTATCGTCAGTAAGAAGTCAATATGGCTTGGCCTACTACTCACTATAAGGGTTGCCATAGGGCTAGGAAGGTGCGCGACAAGTTTGACGCCATAGCGACGAATCCAAACCTCCGAAATCCGCTCGTCCGGGTCGACAGGAAAATACACCCAAGAGTATTCATACTGCATGGGAGCGCTGAAGTTGTACGGATGCTTCTCACCGACCTTGTGGGAAACAATCTTCATGATGGTATTATCCCATACATAAAATGAGTAGCCGACAACATCTGGCTGATTCCAATCAATCGCCGAGATGACGTCGCCATCGAGCCACGAATTACAAGGAATTGGGGGCTCAGGAATAGGATTCAAGGTTGTTGGAAGTACTGACCACCGTAAATCAGGTGGGTACTTTGGATACTTTGGCTCATCGGCAGACTTGTAAGCTGCTAGCTCTCGAAGCTTGATTCCCTGTTTTGGTCAGCAGTGGTTATCTTGGTCGATGCGATCTTCTTTCTTACATCAAATCTTGCCTTCAAGTGAAAGGGCATTCTGCTCGGAGTGAATATGGTCCACCATCTTCCGGACTCTTCTTTGACCGAAGGTATTTCACTATTACAGGTTGCAATAATCTCAGTAACTCCCAGGTAATTATGCGCAATGAAGATGTTCACATTGCAGTTGCGGTCTAGCTTTGACAAGATCTGAGACTCATCACCACCAACAGAATGGTAAGAGAGGGATTTGACATAGCGAATCCCTTCAAATTCCACATACTGAGCCCAAAGAGAGTTCCCGTCCATAGCAATGGAGATGAGTCCTGGTTCGGGTCGATCGTTTCTGAGCCAGTGGTCGCGAATGACCTGAACCGCTCGATCCCGGAGACAATATTGTGCAATATTGTCGCATACTTCACGTGGCAGACGGCAGTTGAGAATCTGACAGAGATCTTCTGAAAAGCTCTTCTTTAGCCAGTTCAGACGTCGTTTTGTAAAGGTAAGGGGCAGAAATCGCCGTTCCGCAAACGGTTCGAGGTTAGTTGCATAGTATATACCAGGATCCGGTAGATGCTGACCACACATCAAATCTGGTCGGACCAGTTCAATGCACTCGCCATGAAAGGTGTGCGTCTCAAACCTTTCGTAGGCAGTCGCCCAGGAGCACTTTTCGTCAACTAAACAGGGTCAGAGGTGGACAATTTCTGGCATGAAAGGGAGCATACATTCAAGAACGCCGCCATCATCATCCGTACAGACGTCAAGCCTGCAGAGACCACACGTTGGTGGGAAGGCTTCCGAGAATTCACCGTCACTCTCAGTATCCGAGTCGGTAAATTCGTCGTCTTCAAATTCTGAATCCATTGTGGGTGGCTGTGATGGATGTCTGTCTGGTGGTCAGTTTACCTAAATTATACGAACATTTACACAATTTAACCTAAGCTTAGGGGATTCTTTACCAAGTTTATTTTGTCGTAGACTTTCAAGATGGAAGAATTAAGTTGGAACAAAATGGAATTGAGTGGTGGTTGACTCGACTTAAGAATGCGGATGCGGGTGAGAGTTCAAGGAACAAAAAGACGAACCATTCTTTGTGTGGTGGATGATGCTTTTGCTGTTGGCAGCCGCTTTGTTAATTGACACTGGCGTGCACTATCGTTCAACTGTCAGAAGATAAGACCAGTTGCTAATTTTGGTCTCTTTGTTTTGACGCGGCAGTGCAAATGACAGTGGAGGCTACAACAAGGCCACGCTGGGAGGCATCGGGGGAGCAAGAGAACATCAGACCTCGATCAGATAATCATGGGCAACGAAGATGTTGAGCTTTCCTTAGAGTCAGAGAGTATCTGAGCAAAGGCATCCTAAGGCACAGTTGTGCTTTCCCACTTAGAATCGAGGTCCCAAGGTTCCATTTTCATGGGAACTGCATCCTAAGAGATAGCAATTATAGTCTAATTTTATTTATAATTACAGTGCATATTATGATAGATCCCAACATACCGGACTAGAAGGGACCAAAGAACTTGACTTTCATTGTTTCCTGTCCTTTGCCAATCCAGTACAGTGCTTTGTTGGCCTGCCCTTATTGACGTCCGCGCAGTGACTGCACCTTTCCTCGAGCAAGCTACAGTACCAGCTGTGAATCACTGCCATACTAAAACACCAACTTCCGCACACAGAAACATCCACTTCTCACCTCTTCTTCTTTACCAAATCTCATCCGCATACCATTCGAATAGCTAAAAAAAAAAAAAAACTATCATCCCGACTCATCAATCATGTCCTCGTCTGGCGATGAAGACGAAGTGGAATCCGTCGCGCTAAGCGAGTCGACCGAATTTGAGAGTGATTTAGACCACGACTCTGACCTTGATCTTGATTCTGACGCCGATCCGGACTTTACACTCGCCGACCTTGATGAGCGTGCTTTTTCACGCACGATGTGCTCCCCAACCTGCGGCCTGTGTCGATTCGAATTTGTTGAGGGTGAAGAGTTTGTTGTTTGTAGGTATCACCCGTTCAGCTGAACTCAATAATAAAAACCACTACTGACACTTACAGACAAACCAGAGAGTAAACTCTATCCTCGTATCTGGTATGGAAAATATGACCCCTCGGTTCCACGCAGGCTTGCGATAGAGTTGGGATATCATCAAGCCTGTGTTGCACTTATCCAGCCCAGAACATTGAACAAAAACTGGCAATACCATCTTTTCGAGGTCACCGGCGGTGATAGCGATTATATTCGGCCTCCTTCCTCCTGGACTAAGCGTCGAACACAATGGATCAAACAAACAATCGCCACAGACCTCAGACAAGCTCTCGGTGGTCGTCTCCCAGAAGAGATATATCAACACATCGCGAGCTTCTGTGTTCGCGAACGCGCATGCCAACTTCTCAGAGATCTGTGGCGAGATCACAGTAGCCCTGATAATATTATCAAACGCTTATACATTGGAAGGTATACTTCTGTTTGGGCGCAGCATGTCGAGGTTGAAGGGTTGCGTTACGTCAAATCACTGTCAACTCGCCGCCTCACCCAACAAGATACATTGGTTTTCAAAGCCAGGTTCAAGAAGAGGAGCGCTATTAACAGGCCAGAGGCATTTCCGAACATCTATTACAGTCAAGATCATCTAGGAATACGCGACATCATCATCACAGAGGATGAGGAGCTGCCCCCTCTGAAGATGGAAATGGGGCTTTCCTGGGCTGTGCACCGTCATCAAAAGACCCCGTTTCGTTTCACATTGCGAGATGATGTAAGTTAAGTTCCCCTATCTAGCACAGACGACCCGCTCATATAATAAATAGCACATCAAGCTACGCCACTTAACAATCCATGGTACCATCAACCCCGACTTCACGTACCTGACAAGAAATTGGGGAGTTCTTCCAGAGAATTTTGGCTCTTTTCCCCAAATCCCTCTGGCAACGGACTCCCACTTCACTGATCGCCTGTACTTCGAGTCTGTTCGTGCTGTAGACTGGAACGCTCCCGGTATATGTGGGTACTCCTTCTACGTAGAAAAAGACCTGATTCGCGGCATCGTTTCGCACAAACTTGGAGAAACAGAGACACGGAAAAGGGATGAGTACGGCACAACCGACGATTTATGGTTTCACATGCCAATTGACCCCGATGAACGAGTCTCTGAACTCTGGCTTCGCAGGGGACAACATGAGTCTCTGAGTTCAGAAGGTTCGGAAGAATTCGAGACACTTATCGTTCGAACAACAAAGGGGCGCAGCTTTACTCCTGGTCTGGACTCTGTCTGCCGCTTTCCCATTGACGAAGGTCGCAAATTCGGGTACAAGGCGATTGCAATCTTTCCGCCAGAAGGAACTTCTCGCATGTTTTATTGCAGAGCCAAACATCTGTGGACCTACTTTGCCTTCGAGAATACCCCTCAGCTCAGTGACAAGGGCAATTCTCAAGGAGTGGCTTCGTGGGGTAACTTTGAGATAGAACACACATTCTCTCCATCTTTCAACCCGTTTGTCAGCTTCTACAACTTTGTCGCCTCATCAGCAAGTCTGAACGATGTCAGAACGATCACCCCTTGCCGAGGGTGGTCGGAACCATTCCTTAACGAAGTCGTCGGGCTCTTATTTACATATAGCGACGGCCGTCGGAGATGCGTTGGGCAAGTGCGTCTCGATTGCCTTGATCCTCCCTTGACGGTCTACTCGGACAGCTTCTGGCTTGGTTGTGCAGACAAGGACAGCGCAGTTGACGAGTGGACTCCATGGCATAATGATGTCACCACCTTTTGTCTGTCTGAACCAGTAAAAAACAAGGATATAGAGTACACCAAAGTCCCATTTAAGGGGAGACTCGAGTGGGCAGTTTTACCTATGAGTAGTGCTTTTCGACATGTTGAGGAAGAGGAGCCGTGCGATGGAGATGAGATCAGCCAAGTTATGGCTGGTCGGAAGGAAGTTTTGGACTACGCAAGCCCAGGGATCAAAAGCTTCGCTGTGCCGATTCGTGTCATGGAAACTGAATCTTGACCTAGAAAACATTAGACATGGATAGCATGTTCTAATCAGCTCATCAAAAGGCATCCTAACTTATATCAAGTTACCGTAAACCTATCATAAGTTACTTGATCTTATACTAAGTCACCTTGAACTTATACCAAGTGCCCTAAACTTATATCAAGTCATCTTAAGTTTATAATAAGTACCCTAAACTTATGTAAAGTTACCAAGTCTCTTCTTCTTGAAAGCTCATGTCGCCGGTGTGAACAGAGAACTTCTTGACCGTCTTAGAAGCAATTGCGCCAGATGCAGTCTCTCGGGCTAACACTTGGTCCATTTCACTTTGCAGATTGCGGTCTTCAAGATGACGCACAATGATTTTCGTGGTTACAGTCCCCCAGGTCGACCGCCACTCCAGCTCTCCTCTCAGCGGAATCTCGAGGAATTGCATGCCCATGTTAGAATTCTCCGGCTTGCAAACACCTAGCCATATGATATGCCCCGTCGGTGAAATGGGCTCTTCTTCATCAGGTTCCGTGTCCTCGGAGCTTCCAATCCAAAAGCTGCCGGTAATGTTGACGGGATCCTGCAAGTGATCTAGGCGAATTTTCCCAACGGATCGTTGGCGGCCGTCTGCATAGGTGAAAATCAGACCACAGATTTCATTATCTACGCAGTTTCTCCAGCCCCGGCATGGGGTAATTGTTCGAAGGTTCTCGAGTTCGGCCGACGTTGAAAAGAATTGGTCAAACCAGTAGTATGGGCCGGGCCAGGTCGGTGGTCCAATTGAGAGTTTGATCTTGCGATTATGCCATGTTGTCATTCTCTCGAACCCGAGCCAAGACTCATTATTTGAGTACTTGTAGTAAAGTGTTCGGGTTGGAGTTGTTGATGGCAAATCGGCAAGCGCTTCGTAGTCGACGGATCTATCGCTACGTGGTGAGCGAGATCGGATGTCAGGGCCAAGCACAAGACTGCGGCCATTGGTCGTTACAACCTATGAGAAAGTCAATATGCTTGTGTTCAGATTTCCAGGAAAGCTATAGCATACTATGAGAGACTCTGCTCGGCTCAAAGCAACATCATCGAGCGGGAAGTCTCCTGAGCGGAGCCATAACTCGGAGATTCGTTCTTCAGGATCAACAGGGAAATAAAGAAAGGTTGATCTAGCATTATCATACGCATCAAGGAGGGCAGAAGGTAACTTTCCCGGCCTATAGGGAACGATGGAGTCAATACAGCTGGAGTTTAGGCCAATGGCATAACCAGAGACTCCAGGCAGGTTCCAGTCGACCGCATGGACTGCTGCGCTGTGACTACTTTCGAAGAGTTTGTCATCGGGAGCGTCCAGGCAGCTAAGGTCTCTGGGAAACATGGCCCAACGTGTTCGTTGACCATAGTGTAGCTCTCTTTCGTACTGGGTGACATCCAAATTGCGCAGCTTGAGGCCCTACAAGGTCAAGTTAGCTTGATAAGTAAACATATATTGGATCCAAAGACAAGACTCACGTCAAAGTTCATCCTGATGTAGAGTGGGATATTGTAAAATCTATGAGGAATGTAGGCCCATCGAAGACCAGGTTCCTCAGTACCCCGAACGCCATCATCCGAACAGGCAATGACGCTGCGTACTCCCAAACTATCTTCAGCGAAGTACATCTCTAGCCCCATCAAAGAGTAGGGCTTGGGTTTGACCATAAAAACCATTGTATCATTCTCGTTCATGCGAATGGTTGACAGAGTCTTGACGTAGTTGCGGCCTTCGATTTCAACGTACTGTGCCCAAACAGTTTGGCCGGTGAAAACGGGCAGTGTGATATTTCCGTTCGGATCACTGGGATCTCGGCGTTGCCAGGCATCTAGGTGAAGGCTCGTCGCGTATTCGCTTAAGCAGTAAGCTGCAATGTTCTCGCAGACTTCAATCGGGAGTCGATTCTTAATGCATGTCGGAATTCCAGGGACAGTGATGATTTAAGCCATCGAGTGGTTGAGTGAATGAACCATGGAAGGCGAACCTGACGAGGTTCCTTGTGCAGGATTCCAGAAAGCCTTTGTCAAATACGGCATCGCCAGCAATTTTCGAAACAACCTGCATGGAAAGCCTTTTGTCCATGGTCGTGGAAGATCTCATTTTCTGAGTAGTATTTGTCGTTCCACGTAAGAGGCAGGGTAGAGTTATTTCGGTCGACTGAGTCAGAATTAGTAGCTGTCAACACCAAGAGCTTCGGGAACCAGGTTCTTTGTGCTGATTTGAGGTCTCGGCCGCAAGTTTCAACTGCAAATAACACAGATTAGAGCTTCTGGAACATACCAGCAATGATAGGTTGGCCTTCATGGAAGCCGAACTTGCAAAGACCACATCTGTTGAACACGCGCGGCTCAGGATCCGAATCCAAAGGCTGCTCGACATTCACTTCATCTTGTGAGTTTCTGTCCATTTTCTGTACGTTTGACTCGAATGTGACATTCGTGCTAAAGAAATGGGGACGATGGTCAGCTGTTTGCTTTCAAAAGCTGAAGTTGATTGGGACTTTTCAGTTTTCGGGCTTGATATGTCTCGTTGAGACGTGAGCTTCAACTACCAGTCAGTGCTGTCAGTTGTAGAACCAAGCGATAGGTGTTAAACTCTTCCTTTCCTCGTGAGTACAGCTGTATTTTCCACGCCTGAAGAAAAGAGAGGGATGAAGGGCGGAAATGGCCAGCTCCATCAGGGCTGCTTAGCGTACTCCGATGTTTGTGAGGGGAAGAAAGGACGGACAGTTAATGCGAGTTCCCTCTTCAGTCCTACTGATGCTGCTGAGACTACCTATTGTTGACAGTGCCTGCAAGATGCCACGAACACCACCGGCCGGAAGGCTCCCACTTGAAAAGCTATGACAGCCTGGTAGCCAATTGACAGATAACTACCTAAGGTACCTGGGATAAAAACTTCTGGACCGGAGTACGGTAACGGTACTATAACCCATCAGCTTCAGCGAGAGACATGGTTGACAGCATTATGGCCTCAATGACACGAGACCAACGAACCGCCAACGCCAAAGACCTCATGATAGCAATAAGCGACCAATTCGAATCACATGCCCGTGAGAAAGGAGTACTGCTTAAGGAAGTATTGAACGCCATTGGCTACTTGCGATGCGCTGAGGTTTACACACGTGGGATGCAGCCATAGCCAAGGAGTATGTGTTCTCTGAACAATGGCGAAAGAGCTTTTTGACTAGCATATCTTTGACCAGGTATACTTTGAAGATGCAAAGCCAGAATTTGCCCATTTCACTTCGTTCTCAACTCATCTTCAGTGCGGCTTTGCCTAAGTAATCATGATTCTAAGTTAGACTCATAAAAGGTGTCTCTTGATATCGTTTTCAAAAGCTTTGGCCTTCTGTGAGCAAACACAGATGGAATTTCAACCCAAGTTACCTATGCTAGAATCCTCTGAATCATACACTTCTTATGGGCCATTTGGAGCTTTTGAGCGCTGGGCATCTTAGGTAGGGTATTCAAGCATCAGTGGCAGCAAGTGTCAAACTTGCACCCTCAACACACGTGACTGTCCTATCAGTCGGGCTTGATCAGTTCCTGGCGCTCCTCTTCCTTCTTCGCTTCCTCGCTTCCTCACATCTCCTCCTTTCGTCAACTCACTTGGAGAAGTCAGTACCTTCGCGCTTCCCGCCCAACAACGAGTGCTCATCTCGCACTCGGGTGTTTCTTTCGCACATTCTAGTAAGTCTCTTATCTTATATAATCTCTTCAACATATGTTTGGCTTCACTCGATCACCATTCGGGACGTGGGCGGGTGAGAAGCTTGGGAGCGACTGCCAAGTTTTAATAACCTTCATAACTTCTGACTGGCTCTGGCAATATTGTGACTAACTATCCTCAGGTGCCTTATCGAGATCCTCGAATTATTTCGGTTTTTATTATTTCCTTTTCCTTTAGCTTTACTTCTCGGGCGCTGTGTCTGTCGACCGATCTCGCGATGGAACTCGAATTCCAAGACCCCCATGGGGACTATGACACCTACTCATGCGCTTACGGCTGGCAAGATACTTGTGGTCTCTGCCGGTTCGGGTTTTCCCAAGGCGATGTGATCATGTCAGGTACTTCATGTAAGGATCCTTAGGTTCTCCTATCCATCTTGACACGAAACTTGACCGCTTACATATCTTACAGCCTGGAGAATCCCAAAATTCAAGACCATTCCTTGTTCAAGCATACACAAAGCATTGATGCCTTATCACCCGGAATGTTTCCTAGTTGTCGGTGGTGATCAGTCAGGCCGCAACGTAGCCGCCGCGACCTACCCTGGCCAATATTCTGAGGATTGCTATCATCTACAACATCGTCGCCGCCGCTGGCTGAAGGACACTTTCGCACAGGAACTGTTCCAGACCGTTCGTGGGCGTCTGCCCCTAGAGGTTTGCCAGAATATCGCCAAATACTCTGCTCGTGACCGAGCAATTCAAGTTTTCAAACAACATTGGTCACAAGATCGTCCGCTCCAGCCAGGAAACATATCAGTCCCAGTCCACCACGGAGTGACATTGTGGGCTCAGTATATTCATTATGAGGGCATTCGGTATATTCGGTCGTTTTCGTACGGCTCGCGCGGTGGTGACGAGGAGATAGTTCTGCATTGGAACACGGACAAGCTTCCAAATGTCTTCATTCGCCATAACGGCCTGGGAGTCAACAATCTTATCATTACTGAAGATGATGGCTCTCCTAATGTGGAGCAGGTTGAAGGGTACTAGTGGACCTTTCACGCTCAACAGAGTGGCATGTTTCACTTAAAAGCAAGATTTGATGTAAGTATTGCTAACAAGACCGGTCAACAGGGAAACTCTGCTGACTGATCTTGCACTCAGGGTATAAAACTTCGAGGATTAGGTATCGTTAAGTCTCCAGACAGCTTTGTGGATTTCAAGGACCAGAGCGGCCCTTGTGAGATTCGGTGGGCTCTACCTCCAGCACCAGTCAAGCACTCGCCGAAAATACCACTTGCCGAAGATATGGATTTCCAATTTGTACGAGCCTTCAATTGGAACAAGCCTAGAACAGCGGGTTATTCATTCCTTGTTTGGGGCAGTGTAATTCTTACTATCAACTCGCACGAGGCCGGAACGTCAGCAGCTCCTGATGAGGAATTCAACGGATGTCACCCCCACAATGCCACGCGACTCTATCTTGCCATGAGCCCTGGGGAGTATGTCTCCGAGCTCTGGGTTCGCACTTACCACGAGCGCCTTTCCACACTCATCGTAAGACATTGACTCTTTTTCCAGCTCTTTCTGGTGTACTAACTTTGGGCGATACAGGTCGTCACGAATCATGGCCACAGCCTCATCGTTGGTACGCAGGCGGATAGGCCTGGTGCAAAGTACCATGTAGTTGCCGAATTACCCCAGAACAAACCTTGTCGCATGTTTTACGGTGATCCATATGATGAAAGAGTCTCGTGGCTTCACTTTGATTCCGTGTCCACATGGGAGCACCCAGCAAAGCGCCAAGTTCGCTCTACTTGTCCAAGTGCGCCTCGGACAAGACATCTTCCACGCTCTCGAACGTGGTATCATACATCCGCGAGATTGGACGGCGTGAGGGAGGTTACGCCTTCTTTGTTCGCGCGGGACTCCTACGGAGTTGCAAAGATTACAGGTCTGCTCCTCGCCTACGATGATGGTAGTCGGAGTTCTGTTGGTCAAGTTCGCCTCGACACAATGGGAACACCAAAGACAGTGACTTCAGACACTATGTACTTACAGTACGAGGATGATGTTCGGGGAACTCTACAGACAAACAGTCGCCTAGTGGATGGTTTCGACTGGTTCGGGTTTTCAGAGCCACTCTCGTCGGCCTCTTCTCCTAAGGAAAGCAACAATACCGATAGTGAATATCATGAAGCTAAAGACAGCCCTCAAGTCGAGGACATTCCTAGCGAAGGAGATGGTTTTTGTGACTCTGTCACACATACAAACACTATTGCAGTGCCTATGAGTGGACGACTGGGCTGGAACAAGGAGGTCGACGATGATGTATACGTAGTGTCGTATCACAAGGGCAGCACATCAAAGAACGACGAAATGCGACATGTTCTCGCTCAGCACGCCAATATGGTCAAACAGGAGCCGGTCGTCAGGCCATTGTCCATCCTGATCGGGAAAATTGGTGAGTTGGCTTTTGCAGAACAGCTCTAATAACTATTGACATGACAGCTAACTTGAGATACAATTAGATCCAGACGAGCTTAATGAAGTGTACCACTGTGCTGAAAGTAATGGCAACTACGAAATGTATGGGCTTTGAGATTGCGATCGCGATTTCAGAGGTTATCTCTTGGAGGCTTGATGCGTGCGGGAATGAGAATTATGTATGACAAGGTAGCTCACGATATTTAGGAGAATGAATACAAGGATTCGTTCGATGACAATTCAGCCTAATTCTTATCCATAGTTCTCCGAAGCTCAAAGTGATATAGCAATAAGGGAAGCATTAATTAACTTACAATGGCCGTTCGCTGCAATTGCGCAAACTTGTCCAAGTTCAAAGGAGTGCAAAGGGTTACATCTCCTGGCTGTTCTGTTCTTAACTTTGTCCAGGTGTCTTTTTATAGATCGGAATATACTGTTTAAAAGACAATAAACTTAAACAACAATATTTACTGGCTTTTCGAACCACAAAGATACTCTCCAGACTCTCTTCTCTTCATTCCAGCAGATGGAGCTTTACCATTCGCGTTACCCTAAACCAGTCGCCCCCATTCCAAACCCTTACTAGCGTCATATCTCAACCCCCTGTTTTGGAGTTTCAACTCAACACCACGTCTCATCTTCTTCACAACACAAGGAACAAACATAACAATCTTCTCTCACTAATCTCATCAAATCAATCTATTCCCGTGCTATGCTCAACTTATAATTGTCTCACCCCATCGGCCCGGCCCGCAATCTTCCCTAGTCCCATCACATCTCATTCCTCACGATGCTCTCATCATTCACAACCAAGCTCGCCCTCAAAAAAGCAGGTATACCAAGCGACGTCTTCGACTTTTCAGAAAAGAAGCGCGAGCCAAATAAACTGCGCAAGAATCCACCAGCAGATCTCGATAATGAAACTGATTCGGGCTGGACGTCTTGGATGTCTGTTCGGTCTCTGCCGCTTACTGTTCAGCCGTGGTTGACGCCTCCGCCTGCTGCTGTTGCTAAGGGTAGACTCCCGGGGATAGGAGATAAAGCACCCCTCGATAAGACGGGGAAGTTGAGGGTTGGTGGGGGCAAGAGAGTCCTGCTTGTGTTTTTACGCTGTGTTGGTTGTGCTTGTAAGTTGCCACTGTCAAGATGCTGAGGTCAATGCTGATGGTGTACAGTTGCTCAAAAGACATTTATTAATCTTCGTACAATGGCGAATCGATATGGGGATGCATTAACATGCATAGCCGTATCCCACGCCTCAGAGCAAGCCACCCAAAAATGGGTGTCCCTCCTCGGCGGCGCCTGGAGCGTTCGCGTCATAGTCGATGAGGAGAGGGCTATTTATGCAGCATGGGGTTTAGGAACGAGTAGTATGTGGTATGTACTCAATCCAACGACACAAGTTCAAGGATGGAAAGAGTCGGGATGGTTGGGAGAGAAGGTGGCTGGAGCGATACAGAGAAAGGAGACGAATGAGAAGAAACCAATTAATACGACCAATGTGGACGATGAAGAAGATGATGGGCCTTTGACGACGATGGGGAATAAGTGGCAGGAAGCTGGTGCTTTTGCTATTGATGGGACTGGGACGGTGATTTGGGGTGGAAAGGCGGCGAGGGCAGATGATGTTATGGAGTTGGAAGATGGAGCGAGGATCCTGTTAGCCTGATATGAAGGAGCATGAATATCTTGAAAGAAATGTTTAATGAAGCTGTTATAAGCGCCAATGTGTCGTGTCTTATCAACGGCCACGCACAACAAGCTGCTGACCTGACACCTCCTCTGTCTCCCACTCTCTCCCAGCCCAGCTCTCCAGCAACATATCAATGCTCATGTGCTGATTTACATTGGCCTGATCGCTGACATTGATGAAGCATTTGCTATACAGAAAGTTCCAGTCTAACCGACCACGCCAGAGTATCCTCATCCAGGTCAATCCTTCCTGGGAAGGGTTTCCACCATGGAAGGTTTGGCCAGTGGACGGGATCACTCTCATTGACTCGACGACTGCGCCGCTGGGGTGAAGCAGTCTGGCCCCTATCCACATCTCTCCGGCCGGATCAACCTCGATGGGCGCAAGGAGATGATCAAGACGGACTTGTCCTACTGAGTCCCTCGAGCCATCGGAGTAGGTGAAGATGAGACCGACAATCCCAGTAGAACCTGGGATCCAAGTTCTGCAGGGGATGACTCCAGTTACACCTCCAAGTCTAACCGATTTATTGAAGACCTGCTGGACACTCATCCTTGGGAACCATGTAGATGGGTCTTGGAAAGATGGGGGAGCTTCATTCTTGTCATGGCGTTTGTCCTCACAGTCGAATGCAAGACAGTCGACACCGTCTCCCTGAGAACTGAACCAGAGACGAGAAGGTTGGGCGGTCAATAAGGCCACACGCTCGAAGATGGCATCTGGTGGGGCCATATTGGCGTTTGCTCCAAGAAAGAAAACGCGACTCTTGTTCGTTCGTAGCTAGATTGCATCAGCATCCATCTATGTGTTGTCATCTGTCGGACCGTTGTAACGTACCAGAAGGATATCGCGCCAGAATGCTGGCCTTCTCCTCAGACGCCAGACTTCGACGATCCGCTCGTGCTTCTCAACTGGAAAATACAGCCACACTGCGTGTAGTCGGTCTCCCCGACCTTCACTATAGAATGAAAAGTCCTCGCCCTCACGATGACTATGCAGGTAAAGCAGGTCTTCGTCAAGCAGGCATGCTGAATAGCCAGTGATCTCAGGGCCTTCACACTCCAAAACCTTGAAATAGTGTCGACCACCGGCTCTGTCATCGAGGTGCAAGTACCAGATAGCCTCCGGATTTGGTGGTAGCAACGACCACCTTGCCAGCGGAGGCAGAACGTCTTCTCGCGATTTCACGACGTGCAAGTCGCGCATTTTAAGGCCCTGATCGGTTCGTCTTTGTCAATCCTCTGCCTTTAGCTCAAAACAAGGGCCGACTCACATCACCGTACCATTTCAAACAGTACCGCTCCGACTTGTTGGTGTTTTGGAAAGTCCACCAAATTCCCGGCTGTTCATAGCTGGAGCTTTGTGTCACATCGGTCTCACCAAAGGAGATTGCCCTGACTCCAAGGTGGTCTGAAGCGAAATAGAGTCCGTCCGAGAGTTGCTGCGGGTCGGAGACCACCAAGAATGCGTCCTTACCAGTCTCGTTTGAAAGACCTTGAAGGTAGCGGGCATTTTCGAACGTGGTCGATATTCCCCAAATTGGTTTTGTTGGATCGACAACGAAGGATAAATATGTGACCTTTTTGTTAGAAAGGGTATTCACCAAGTTTGGTGCTAGAATCAAGTCTCTCACGCCTATTCGAGCCTGTTCTTGAAGAGCGCCCAGTGTGATATCTGCATGCTCCCCGGAAATATCAAGGCAACACTGTCGAAGAACCAGCATTCTTTCCCGTTTTCGGGAATCCGGGGGGCGGAAATCATAGTGTAGGAGGTTCAATACAATATGCTTGTCAAAAGGAGGGAATCTTCTCATGCAGTCTAGGTGTGCAGCAAGAACAAAGGTCCTGGTTCTCTCCCACTGGCGTGGTGAAATATACTGTGGGCTTTCGGGATTGAAGATCAATGTTTCGTAGTCGAATTCAACTGTTGCTGGTGCCCTAGAACCCGCTATAGCGACAAGTCAGTAGTTGGAATAACTCGGAGTAGCAGACCAAACCGAAAAGACGAACCTTCAGAAGGATGGCCAGATCTTATCACTCTGTCCCCATCGCAAAAGTCAAAGAGGCACAGACAGCAAAACGACCACCAATGGAAACCCCGTCCTTCGTCCATCGTGTATCAATGGAAAGGGTTTGGAGACTTGTATTAAGCAAGAGCCACTTCCTCAGTATATCGAGGCTATAGGTGACACCACCATTTGCATGTCCGACCTGTGACTTTTAAATCAAGCTTCATCTCAGTGATGCAACACTCCCGAAAGAACACCTTTTCCCATAGTTCCGGTAGTTCAGGCATGCCGACAAAAGAAACAGGCATCAAGTGGAAGCTAGAGATGGACACTGCGTTTCCGATCTAATGTGCCTGCCCGTTCTATGCAATTGAACGCGGTTTGATGGCGTGTCAAGCACGGCCGGCGACGTTTGTATTGGCAAGAGAGCAGCATGGCAATCACTCCAACCAATGGCAATCAATCTGGCAGACGGAAACGAGCATCGGTTTCCCGTACAAGGCCTGACCTATTTGATGGCTTTGTGATGAAACGCTCTTGACCGCTGTAGCGAACGGCAGCGAGCCGGAAAATGTGGCCTCTGGGACGTTTCGGGGTGTCCCCTGCGCATTGTGACTGGTTGTACGGTTGCACAGAGCAGTGCCTCTTTTTTTCCCCCTCGTCGACCGCTTGGTCGTTCAAGACGGATCACAAATGACTCGATTGGGGAATAGCAGACATCGCGTTTGGCCCTCGTGATGGTCAATAAATGAGCAGTGATCCGATACTGTCGGAAAGGCTAAGAAATCATCATATATTGGAGTTGGCACCCGCTTGGCTGCCGCGCATCTGATGTAAGAGCCAGGTACCGTACGGTTATGCTTGTTGCAGTAAAGTAATATTCTGGCCTAAATATCGAGATGATGATATCGTGAGAGCCAAAGTGGAGAAACAGAGGAGAAGACCTTGATCATGCTTGAAAAGGTAAGCGGGGGTCCAAATTGTTTACCTCAGCCAGCCGCTGCTTCAACACCATCCATGGAAACAGTAATTGAGTTTGAATGGCTTGCGCTTGCCAGCAATTCGTGACTTTTACAGCCACCTCTCGTCAGCTTGAAGTCAGCTTTCGGCCCCAGCAAAGTCAAGGCACGACGTTTGACTGGTCACAGAGAGACACACTGTGCTTCAGCTCCGAAGGAAACGACCGACTAGGTAACTCTGAGCAACCCGGACTCTAAATAGACCTCAAAAAAGGTGTGGTTGTACTTGTAGCGGTAATAGTTGCTTGTAAAGTGTGTGCGCCATAGTCAACAGAAGACACGAGCTGAAAAGACATGGCTAAAAGTAAAATTACATACAAAACAAATAAACACTTGTAACATGGTGAAAGGCAGAGAAAGTTCAAGTTCCAGTCTAGACCTCCCCTGTCCCTTGATGTGGCTTGAGACCGGTGGATGATCTCCCGAGACCAAGACGTGTGCAGTGCTGACCTGACCTGAGCGAGAAGAACAGGAATAGTACATAGATGCGGATGGGGAAATCGTATAGACATGCCGTATCGCCGGTGATACGAAGAAAGAGATAAACTACGTAATGACAGATTGCCGAGAGTAAGATTGGCCAAGACAACCCGCAAGGGATGAGCTTAACTCGATATGTATTGCCAGGCAATTATTATGTGTTGAGGCTGATCTTGTTCCTGAGATTGGCAGAAAAGGGATACGCTAAGTTCAAGCAGAGTTATTTGGTGGCCCAGAAGGGAGACTCAAAGGTATGGCAGTGGCGCAGAAATTTCGGTTTGAGAGAGTAAGAGGCTGATTTTTGATGAGACATGATGGAGAATTCAATGCCGCCTAGAGTTGATCGAGATGCTAAGTAAAGATACGAGTGAGGCGTTGTATCCTCTGCAAAAAAGATAACTTAATCTGTCCTACCGTCGAGAACAAGAGGGTGTCTCGGCATTTTCAAATTGGGTTGTTGGCTGGGCGAAACAGGCACTAGACTCTTGAGGTTTTGCTACATACTTTTGTTGATTTTTGGTATTTGGCAGAATTCGATTCAATAGTTTGGTGGGGTCTCTTCAGCCTTTGCACGAAGCATGACGAGAGGCGGAGAGCGAGCTGTTTGTATGGACGTACGTTAGTATGTTGAGGTCTCTCCAAAGTTTAGAGTACGTGTACTGGCAGTCCAGGGGATAACTAGAGTTCGGAGGCAAACACACGGGCCGTTGTTGGGCGTGTTCACCAAATATTCCCGTATTAGCCGATGTTGCCATTGATGATTGATCAAAGTTGATCAAGTCGTGTTATGTTGGTTCGCGGCCCAGCAAAAGGTGGATAATTGCTTCAGGTTGATTTGACATATCACGATTGGGGGTGATGTGTATAAACGGGGTTGAAGCGAGAGCCAACAAACGCCACTGGAATATTACGTTCATATTGTCGTGGCCAGAATCCAAACAGGTTCTTACTGATTGTCAAGTTGCCAAAGAGAGATGCTATATTTGTTGCAGTAGATATCTCGATCCTATGCATGTCCATGTCTACAAATGCATCAAAAAGGGAGGACATTCTCCTCCACACACACATGCCTACATCATCACAGTCGCAGATTAAGGTAGTTAGCTTTACCTGCATCTTCCCCACACAAACACAGCATCTTCCATTTGAGGCTGCATCTCAGCAGCAGGGCAAGCAAGGCACCATATCCGTACCCGCCACGGACATATCCGGCCGTGAATGTATGTCCATTTACACTTCACTTCCAGGTTTGTTACGACGTTGTGTTATTTTTGCCATCAATGATCACCTTCGTGGTGCCCAAACCCAGAATTCCCATCTCACAAAGGGGTCCTGAGTTTGAGGGGAATTGGAGGACCGGCCCCCTCGACGGCCAGAACCCGCCCTCTCAGGAACGAGATGTTCTGATGGGTGGTGACTTTATGACAAAGTATCATCCGACATAAAGTTGTGTGCGACGCAACCTTTGTGGTTGGTAGCGGCACAACAATCTGCAAGTCTGGGCATGGCATGGCATGGATGCATCACAAGCGGCCAGGAGTCACCAGCCCGGGGGATAGATCCAGGGCTAGGACAAGTGGATACAGCCCGTACAGCGGCAGGGGTAGACTCCATAGCAAGAATCAGGGTCCCTGCTCGGTATCCTCCCCTGTAGATACTGACACAGCGCTAGCCAGGAGGTGCCATGAGGGTGAAGCAGCTGTAAATCCGACAAGTGAACGACGCACGCTGTCAACAGGTTCTGTCGTACAGCGTGTCGTCAATGGGTGCGGCTAATGTGATGTGATGTGATCTGGGAGAGGCAATCTTCGGGCCCAACATTTAATTGCCGTCGACTCTTTGTTAGTGGAGGCTAAAAACAGTCAGCAATATCGGTAAATCGCACGGTATATCGAAATAAGATACTCTCGCGTCTTATGGGTTGGAATTATTCCATCCAGAAGTAGAAGCCAGACCAGACCAGGGCAGGGCAGGGCTATTTAATTCCATTAGGTTCACTGCTAATAACTAAAGATATTGCGGAGGCTTGCTGCCACGCGCCGGGCGTTAGCTTGGTGGAGATCTCTCTCTCTCTTCAGATGGATATCATTTTGTATGGTAAATTGACCCTGAGACTCGCCCCGTTCTGCGCCCTGGGCTGTTACTGTCAAAGTCACCCGCTGCATGCCAAATGTCCTCGTCCCTCCAGTCTACTGAAAAACATTGACCCTTTTGTGATCTTTGCTTGCAGTCGATCCTCTCTCTCAAGGTTACAAAGGCCTGTTCGCTGTGGCGGACGGTGAGGTGTCGGGCTAATTGGCGTTGACAGCGGCCAGCTGGAGAAACACTGTACTCAGCACTGTGATTACCCAATGAGTGCAGTGCATCTCAAGCAGCAGCCGCAAAGGTTAGTGCGTAAATACACCTCGATGGATTGTCCAAAATGGTGAGGCCGAGAGTTTAAATAGGGCTTAGGTCAGCTCATTCTTGAATAATCCATTCACCTGCAGGTGAGCTTATGCTCTCGGAGGTGTGGACTATTTACAGTACAGTTGCACACTGGAATAATGCCCGAGTCCCATGTACAGTGCGACATGCACCTCACACCCTCACCTCAGATCCCCTAGGTACCTGGTGCACTAACTAAAACTCCCCGTGTGCCCTGTAGTAGGCCTGTGCTGTGTCTCCCCAATCCAATAACAACCTCTACCGTAACGAGGTATCGTTAGGTTAGGTCCCCTCAGATCAGAAGGACCACCTCAGTTCGGCTCGGTTCATTCTCAGTTTCTCAGTGTCTAGGTCTCTCTCTCGCCTTTTTTGTCTTGATTGATTGATTTGATCTCTCTCCCTCAGACTAAAACTTAAACTAAACCAAACGGGCTCTCCATGTCCATGTCCATGTCTCCATGTCTATCCCGCTAGACGCCATCTCTTGTCATTCCCATACACATCCGCATTTTCCAATCTTGCTTTGTCTCTGTTTTCTTTCTTCATAATTCTCTCTACTATCAACTCTACTACGCTTCTTGTCCTCTGAGAGCTGCTCTGGTCCTGTTCTGTTCTGCTATACCCGATCCCCTTCTACGCCCTGATCCAATACAGCGAGCACCGTCGTTTCGCCTCCCCCCCCGACGAGACGAGTCGAGGTGAACCGGCGTCCCTCGCACCGAGCGGCCCCCTTTTGGCAAAGAGCCCCCCCACAGGCACAAGCACAAGCGTCTCCGACACGTCCATAGTTCACTCACTGTCCACTATACTGTTCACCATCTCTCGAATCCTACATTTCCATCATTATCCCGCGCCCCGGGAAATTGTTGTTATACCGACTGCAACTGCAATTCCTCACCTTTCTCGACTCGCACTCGCACTCGGCGCCCCTTTCTGTGTTCGCCATTGCCTTTCGGTCGTATACGCTATCGTTTCGCTTCGCTTTACAGTACTTTCTTGCTCCGTACAACTTCCCATTTCCACGGCCTCGTTTCGCTATTCCCACCCAGGAACAGCGCCTCTCAGCGACCAGATTGAGATTCGCCCCCTGGCTTTCACGATAGACTTTGTTCGGCATTGGATCGCATGTTGAGATCTTGAGGCCTTCTCTAACGCTCACAACTGCAACGACGTTTTCCTGCTGCTCCATTTTCCATATTCCACAGCTTTCGCCGCCACCGAGCAAAGAGAGATCCCCACGAGCCCAGACGCACCCAAACGTCGTCACGCATACTGCCGTCGGTCCCCGCAATCACTTGAACCGTCCCGGGGCTCGCTCGCTGCTCCATATGGACGCCCAGACCACAACGGCCGAACCTCAACATCCTTATCCTTCCAGTCCTTGGACATCTGCCTCGACGATATCATCGAGCACACCGAATCCGACGACACCATCGGCGACGAGTACTCACAGCGCTTCCGCCGTCGAGGGCTCCTTCTTCCCCGACCCGTCCGCCACACAATTCCATTCTCACCTCGATCTACTCCCCTTTCTCCTCCCACAACAGTCCAACATTTACCACGCTCAACTCCTCCACTACAATAAGCTCATCTCCCCATCCCGCGGCGGCGGCCTGCAGACACCGCCACTCCCTCCCGTCATCTCTGCTCCTCATATCCAGGCAGCGCCTCGGTCGCGATCTTCTAGCAAGGTGTCGCTAAGAGACGCCTCCGGTAAGGGGAGCACAGCTGGAGGCCATGGGAGTAGGTCACATCAGAATTTAGACAAGAGTCGATCGGTTGCCGCCTCCAAGGAGGTTCCGTCCAAAATGTCTTCAAAGCAGGCCGCCGACTCATCGAGGCATTTACCCCGACGGTCCGCACCTTCGGCTCAGTCCCACTCTAGTTCAGTGCCCTCGACGCCTCACCAGCACGCTCGTCAATTTTCTCTTGAAGACCGCGAGCCGTCGCCCACGGGGACAAATAATCATTCCCCGCGATCAGCTTATTCTGAGACACATAGCACGTTATCCTCGCTTCAGCCTTTACCGCCGCGAATATCGAGTTGCAAATACGAGACTGCCCAAATAAATTCTCGGAGGAGAATACCGTATTCGGTCGGCAATGATCGTCTGGAAAAGCTGGACTTGAGGACGGTCAAGAGCAAATTGACCGAGGATGAAGAGCGAAAGTTAGCGACAGATATGAGAGAGGTCTACGACCGATTACTCCCCACCGCTGCTGTCGAGGAGAATCGCAAGAAATTAGTCTCGAAGCTCGAAAAGACCTTCAACGACGAATGGCCAGGCCACGATATCCGAGTGAATCTTTTTGGGTCTTCTGGGAATCTTCTTTGTTCGGATGATTCTGATGGTACGTCCACACCCTCAATCTGCATGATTTACAGACTAACCCTATCTAGTGGACATTTGCATCACAACCGCATGGCGCGAATTGGAGGATGTCTGCATGATCGCCAACCTCCTAGCAAAGCGTATGTATCTTTCCCATTCGCCAACAACGCGCTGACATCAACAGGGGGGATGGAGAAGGTTGTCTGTATTTCGGCTGCCAAGGTACCCATCGTCAAGATCTGGGATCCTGAACTGGGCCTTGCCTGCGATATGAATGTCAACAATACCCTTGCGCTCGAAAATACACGCATGGTTCGAACATATATCGATATTGACCCGAGAGTTCGAGAGCTTGCAATGATTATAAAGTATTGGACACGGAGAAGAATAGTCAATGATGCCGGTATGTTGTTTTGCCACCCCTTTCAACTTGTCTAACGGTTTGATAGCGTTTGGTGGCACATTGAGTTCCTACACATGGATCTGCCTGATTATCGCGTTCCTGCAGCTGCGCAGCCCTCCCGTTCTTCCTGCATTGCATCAGTCGCCACATAAGTTACCCAAACCCGACGGTACCACCCCCGACTTCGCGGACGATATTGACAAACTGGCTGGTTATGGAAAGAAGAACAAGTCATCTACTGCGGAACTTTTGTTTCAGTTCTTTCGCTTCTACGCTCACGAGTTTGATTACGATAAGCACGTTCTCTCGGTGCGGCAGGGCAAGCTGATCACAAAGCACGAGAAGAAGTGGCATTATGCGATCAACAACCAGCTCTGTGTGGAAGAGCCGTTCAATACTTCTCGTAATCTCGGAAACACCGCTGATGACTATTCTTTTCGCGGTTTACATATGGAGTTACGTCGAGCATTTGACCTGATTTCGGTGGCAAACTTCGAGGAGGCCTGCGAGCAATACGTGTTCCCTAAAGAGGAGGAAAGAGTATGGTCTCGGCCAGCACCGCAACCTCGACCTGCTCTGCTTAGGAGCTCCTCACAGACACATTCAGGCCGAGGAGGTCGTGGAAACCACCGTGGCGGAGGAAGACATAACAATAATTACCGAGGCGGAAATTCGAATCGACGTGCATCTGCAGGTGTTCCACAGTTCGACGCCAACAACAACAATGTGTTTATGCAGCCGGTCAACATGGCGCAGGATCTACAGTGGTACCAAAACCAACAGTTCCAGTTTCAATACGCACAGCAGGATCTCATGACTCAAATGGCGTTGCACCAGGAAAACATGCGATTATTGTATGCCACTCAATCGCCAGCATTTATGCAGCATCAAGCCCAGGCTCAGGCTCAGGCTCAGGCTCAGGCGATGGGTCAACAGCAGCAGCAACAGAGGATGTCTACAAGTACAGGATCTGGGCAGCAGCAGCCTCAACAAACATCGGATCGTTCCAGGACAAATTCATTTGATAATCCGCCGCTCAGCGCTCCTCTTCGACCAGACTTGTATGCTCTATATGGAATGACTTTGGGCACGCCCTTTTTTCCCCAAGCTGGCGCAAGTTATGGAACGTATCCTTCATCTCCTGCTAGTACCTCGGGTGCTACCCAAGACTTTCGTCGCCCGCTTCAGCGAAACGGTATAAATAATGAAACAGGTGTCCAAGGATCCAATAGTGCTCTGCGTTCACATTCGCAGCCCGCGTCTCGATCTCCGTCTACAGCACAAGCAGCTCCCGGTTATTTCGGAGCCCAATCTTACAATGGTCCAAGCCATTCTCGAGGTGTTAACGGCAATCCAATCCCAAGCTTTATGCCTGATGATACAGATTTCGACGAGACTCCTAAGGCACACACGGACTCTCCACAATCAGAAGAGGGCAAATACTCTATATATCTATCGGAAAGCCCAAGTCCCAGCAAGCAGCCTCAGCCGCAGGCTGTGGCGAATGGTCTTGCTTTTGGAGATGTCTCCGGTCAGAGCCCAGGGCGACGGCGACTCTCGACGGATCAAATTCCTCAAACAATTCTCGACCGCCGAATGAAGAGGACATCTCGATCGCCTTCACCTCTAGGCCATGCACGAAATTTCTCATCGAATGCATCATCGGCACCTTTGGCACAAGGCCCTTTCCCTGGTGGTCAAAACAAGAACCTTTCGCGCCCATTGGTTGTTAATGGATCAAGTCTCAAGACAAGCGTGACCCAAAGCCCACGCCAACCAACTTCAGGAACTGCTAGCACTACATCGGATGAGTCGACCAACCTTGAGAACCCTTTGCAGATTCATGGCTCAAATGGTGTCCCCAGCTTTCCAGTTGATGGCCCCATCCTGCCGCAGGCTGTACCTGAAGGGGCTATGAACCAACAAGGTGTCTACAACCCGGTTCCTGTGGTGGCCAATGGTTCCGCCGCCCCAATGATGGCTGCAGCTCCATCCACGGCAGACGATCCATCATTCCGCGATCGTATCGCGATGATGAGCGCTTACTACATGGCAAGTCCTCATATCGTACAGGACCCGATGGTGGCAGCAAACTCTCGATTGTCCCCTTCGACACGCCAGCGCCTGATGTCGCGTCAGCAAAATGGCATGATTGCTCCTCTTGATCTTGCTATTGCTGAGAATCGCATCAACAGACCACCAGTTGGTCAGGATTTTGCTCATCTTTCACCAGTTTACGAGAACCGCACTCCTTCCCCCACAGTTCTTCGAAAGGATGGACCTTGGAAGTCAGAGAAGCAGAACAGTCCTAAAACAGGACGAGGAGATGGACCAAAGTCCAGCCAGAGAGCCGAAGAGCGAACTCAAGAGCCTCAAGAGGGTACAAAGTCTCAGAAGAACCAGAAGTCGGGTTCTCAAAAGGTTAATGGAGCCCGAGAAAACGGCCACGTTCGTGGAGCTAGAAGTGAAACCGACGGTGGCTGGCAAAAAGCAGGCAAGGGAAAGAAGAAGGGCGCCAACAACAACGGGCAACAAGGAAATGGCGAACAGCCACCCAAGCACGAGTCGGAACGAAAGGGCGGTTAATCGACAATCTCGATCTGAGAAGTGACGAGACATGTCGACAGTCCCTTTTGACGAGTGTCTTTGGGATAAGCCTGTAAAGCATGACCTTGATCTCAACCGGCATTTTGTCATTTTGGATAAGGCAACTTGCAATGTTGACACGCAATCAACGATTCACGATGACTTGAAAAGCCTAAAAGCATGAGGAGGAGAGCCGGCACATTGGAGATTATTCTGGATGGTTTCCAGATATTGACATATGTAGCAAGAGTGTACGATTGATGTCCAACGGTGTTACTCATAGCATTTATAACGCAGCGGTCTGCGGACTTGACATACAGATTGGCAATGTCGGGGAGTGGCATGGAAGAGCAGAAGGACAGCAAGGCCGGATCCGCAGGCTAGATGAGGATGAGAGTGAAGATGGATGGATGGTTGATTGGGTGGCTGGTCTGTCGGTCGGTTGGTTGCAAGCACACATGGAAACGAAGAGGCGTTGGCGTCTTTCTACACATGGCCGGTTGGGAGGAGGCGTTTTATATACACAGCTGCAATTGCATTTAAGACAAGTCCATCTTAAGGGGGGGCAGGACAGCGGTTCATATCCTTACAGGCTGCATGGGCAAAGAAGGGTCAAGCGGTTTTTTTTAGATGGTTGTCAGTAAAAAGCATGGGCAGATGTAACGAAGCACAGAAAAGAGATAAATGAAAGTTTTAATGCATATTAGTTTCTTGAAATGCGAAGACTGGCCCATACTCTACAGATCATGATGAAGCATTTGCCATCCCCGCGGTCTCCACTCGGAGCTCCGCGGTGATGATCTCCGGATCAGATAATAACTCGGACTACTCTACGATTTCTCGCCCTTTTCGTTCCGTATAACCGCCAAAATCGGTGGGGACGATGCCGAGCTTCCGTCAATCTGAGACGCAAAGCACGATTACATGATGTATTATCCAATATCCTGTAGCTTCTCGCGCGGTAATTTTGGTAGACTCCCGAGAGCTTATCAATAGAGGGGTTTCATTACTAAGGGCCGTGGTTGTCTTTGAGAGGCTGAAATAGCGCTGACATATTTGGTTCTGTTAGTTGCCGTTTGATAGATCCGGATGTGTAAGTTGAAGTATAAAGACGTCGGTATGATTCCACTTCAAGGTCATTGTGTTCCTCACACTTGTTCTCATATCTCAGACTCTACTCTCACGATATCACACCCTCAGATACTGTCACATACACTATCACGATGAGCATGCTTTCAGCTGAAGTCACGGAATGGGGTCAACCTCCCAAGTCCATCAAAGTTCCCCCTCCTGCAGCTCCAGTTCACGACAACGAGACAGAGATCAAAGTCCTCGCGGCAGGTCTTCACCAGCTCGTCCGCACACGCGCAGCAGGAAAACACTACACTGCCACTGAACTCCCCCACATTCCCGGTGTCGATGGCGTAGGCATCAATGTCTCAACCGGCAAGAAAGTATACTTTTCTCTGCTTGGTACAAAGCAGGGCAGTTACGCCGAAATCGTCAATGCGCCAACTCACAACATCGTTGAGCTTCCCGAGGGCGTAGACCCTGTTGTCGCAGCTGCTATGGTCAATCCCGTCATGGCGAGCTGGATGGCGCTGCGGAAGCGTGTTGATTGGACTGGAAAGGAGGGCAAACCTTACAAGGTCTTCATCAACGGCGTCACCAGCGCCAGTGGAAAGATCGCTATCAAGGTAGCTCGTCACCTCGGTGCTACACACATCGTAGGCGCAGCTCGCAACAAAGACGCGCTGTCAAAGCTCGATCTCGACGCCAGCGTTGTTCTTCAAGAACCCAACGCCACGGACTTTTCCGCTGCGGCGGACGCAGACATTGTTCTCGACTTCCTCTACGGACCGTGGCCTAATGCTTTCCTGTTGAGTCCCAGCACAGCTAGTGCTAAGAATCCGATTACGTGGATCAACATTGGGTCTATGGCGGGTGATATTGGTGATATTTCGGCGATGGGGCTGAGGAGGAGAGATGTCACGGTGCGGGGCTCAGGGCCGGGGGCTTGGGATTCGAGGGAGCTGGGAGTTGAGACGGAGGGAATGTTGAAGGTTCTTGTGGGATTGGGAGATGAGGGATTGAAGAAGTATAGGATTGAGGATGTTGAAGAGGGATGGGCTGATAAGGGGAGGGATAGAGTTGTTTTTGTGTTTGGTGAGGAGGCTTGAGGGGTGAGTGAGTATAGGGTGAGGAGGAAGATAATAAGATTCTTTGAACGGCAATGACATCAGTTGACTGTCTTACTATTGGTAAATTGCAATTTTTATCAGAATTGCTGGTTTGAAAATAGAGTCGAAATCATGGATTATGGCATAGTGTGTAGTCAGTGAAGAAAATGAGATCGAATGCTTCAATCCGACCTCTACCATTATCAGTCAGAGCCTGAGAGGCATTACGTTAGCGTTTGACCACGGCGTCGTCCACTTCTGAATCCAACCAATGCAAGATTGGCAACAGCTTACAGGAGCAAGTCATCTGCTGACAGATGTTCATTATCGGGTTCCGAGGAATAGAATACGTCTACTGAATAAATGCATGGCCTGCGGCTTTTCTCATCGCCATGTCAAGGGCGCCAAGATGAATTTGCTGTGTTAGGCAGTAGCCTTTATCCCAAGTGATGAAAAGATTTAGGTAAATCTAGCCTAAGTTTAGGGAAGTCTTTACTTAGTTTATTTTGGCATCCTCTTCTAGAGTCTTTGAAGGCAGCCCAGTACTGACAATAGAAATCGGGCATATTCTGCTACAGAAATGATATCATCGCATGAAATAAGGCAGCTGTCAAATGGCTTGTTATGCTTTCAACGCCTATCGATGGTCCTGACCGTTAAACGTTGCCTGGAATACGATACATGTACCATACGTACATGTTTCATGTATGCAGCTTTTGATGCCTGCTCTGCTGAAAAGCTGACACGGAAAGAAAAATGTGCCGATATAGAATCCAAACGGGGAATATCATATTCATCTATACACTGGCTTGTGATTGCTCTATAATGGGAACTTTGAGCGGAGATAATTGACAAGTCCCTTGCGTTACCTAGGGCTACGTGCGATGCTGTGGACATTTATATCACATGCTGTTGTAAAGGAAGTGTTAGAATTGGTCAAGACGAGTTTATAAATAACAAGAGACAAGCTGTTAGGATTGAAGAAGCATTCCAAGGCAGCTCAATCCCTGATACAAGAGATGGTTGATCTCATAGTTCATAGATGAGTCCTTGATGAGTCCTATACCGCGATGAGATTGAGTGAGTTGAGACTCCTCCCCCGCAATGCATCTTACCTCTTTGCGCCAGATGCAGCAAGGAACTTCCTGGGGACAGAGATCCACTGAACAAGCAGGCATTGCATTTCCATAAATGTCATGCTAATTGCATCAGTTCTAACAGTGTAATTTCTGTAGGTAAGTACCGTATCATGGATAAGGTACTTTCATCTGGCGCCTCTTACCGTTGCTCAACTCAATTCATCTGCCTCTTATCGGAACGGTCCGTACTGTGTCAATTGTATGAAGTAGTTCTTCTCCAACTCGAATAACCACTCATTTCTTTTGTCTACTTCTTCTCACCGTCTGTTCATAGACTCGCATTCGTTTTGCGAACCCCTCTCTTCATCACTGTTGCACAAGAGAAACTAAGAGTTTATGGGCGCCCGCTAATAAAGGCCCAGACGCCAAGTTGTGATTGCCCCAGTTTTCAACCCCAGCTTCGTCAGAACCCCCAGAAGAGCCAGAGGCCGAGGGAGAGTCCTAACCCACCTTTAAGACCCAAGCGTCCTCCACTTTCTGTCAATGAAGTTCCCGGGTCCCGATCTTGACCTTGCATTGACTCTGTTCTCAAGACGACGACAATAACTGAAGACGCAAATCACCGACTCTCGAGACCTCGCTTTTGCGGTCGACAGCTGTAACCTTCACTTGACTCGTTAGTACGCCTTCGCGCGCCTTATACTCCCAGAGGAGTTTGGTCTGGACGTGGCAATACCAGTTCCAGCCGTCTGGAACCCTCCACCAACGTCGCACCAAAGATCCGACAACCCCGGCCGTCCGGACGATCCAACAACGACTTCGACTCTACATACACGAAACAGCGAGAGACCTAATCCGCATCTCGAATACGTTATAAAACTCACATACACTACCCTCCAGCGAGGCACCTTTTTGCCACGCTGTGACTACAATGCTGTGGTCAGGCGCTGGCATTGACGCTGCGCTCCTCAACGCGGCCTGATGCGCTCCCTCCGTAATTCCGTTCCCTCCGGCGACAAACAATCTAATCTATTCATGAGGGTCGATATGGTCTCAAGAACCTCCAGCGATGGCCCTCCACTCGGAGGCGGCCGACAATGGACCAAGTCATTGATCAACAAGATCCCGAGACGAGGGGTATGCTGGTCAAGTTCATGATTAGAGGACTCATACTGACGAAGTGGTATAGAAAATTAATAGTCACCCCGAAACTAGTACCTCCGACCTCGACCTTCATCTCAGATCTCCAGATAGCCACTCCACGAATCCTTTAGAAAGCCAAGAAACTCATATCCGACAACTACAGACCATTCTCCAGCGGATGCCTCGCAACTTTCCAACTACGCCAAACCACGTCGACTCAGCCTACAAAGACTTCACAAAATACAAGGAGCAATGTGCTACGCTATGTCGACATATTCTCACAGATGAACTCGGTCGCGGTTCTCGTAATGGTGGCGGCGACCTCCCCCGCCGTGACTCAACCGTCGAGTCCCCGCAAAGTCCTGGCCAGATTTACGACACAAGGAGCTCTTTCAGCGGAAGAAGTCTTGCTGAGGTTGTCTCTGGGAGCGTTGGAAAGAGCATTCATCAGACTGACGCCTGGCTGTCCTCTGTGCGCGACTGGAAGAACTACCTCGAGTCCCTTGCCGATGCTTGCCGGACGAGTCTAATTGAGACCTACAAGAACAACGAGCGCGATGCAACGCCGGAACAGGTGGAAGCCCTGTTCACGAATAAGCGGTTTCGAAAGGAGGCTGTGCAGCGAATGCGCAATGCCAGTGTAACCCGGGTCATGTCGGCAGATCCCCAATTCGTGTGTGGTCCTGGTCAGATATGCAAGAGACAACAGCTGACAAATTGTAGTTTCCGAAATATGAAATGCGCTTTTATGATTACGAGAGAATTAAGCAGGAGTTGAATGAAATCAGACAGCTACTACAGACAGGAGAGTCCGGTATCTCACCTGACCGAACTATCAAAGAGTTTGCCATCTCACAACGCGGCGATGCTATACTAGAGTTTGCCAACAATGCGCCTGGATGTAACCACAGCGATCCAGCACTACGTTTTCGAGTCTCGTCTTACATGCTCGCTGAGACGTCACCTATCTTTGCGCGCATGTTTGCAGGCCACTCTAGCAGTCTTCATCTTTACGACGATGACGATATCTCGACACTGCTCCCGCTACCCCCAACAAAATACTTCTGTAAGGATGGCTCCGAAGCCAAACTTTACCGCATGCCGCAAATTGAGTTGAACCACATGGGTTCTCTGGAGATTCTATTGCACGCAGCACACATGCATAACGAAATGGTTCCACGAGAAATCGAGTTCGAGCAGTTCGTTGCTATCGCCGAGTGTTGCATGCGATACAAGAGTACTTCCCCTCTGGAGCTCATCGTCGAACATCGATGGCTGCCACAATGGATGCACAAGGGTGCTGATGACATGCCTGACGGGCTCTTGGTGATCAGCTACGCTTTTGGACTCCGTCGACTGTTCTCGCGCATGTCGAAGACTACGATTCTGAACCTTGTGGATGAGAAAGAATTACTAGCTAAACCCTGGCCACAGAAAATCAAGGATAAAATTTGGGCTGTTCGTTGCGCAAAGATGGCACAAATCCACGAGTGTTGCGTCAGTACTATCCGAGAGTACATGCGGGAACCAACACACAATACGTTGGAAGGTTCGGAAGAGCTTTCATTGGATACACGAGCCAGCTTTTCCTCGGACATTTTGCCTCCGACGATGCTGACGAGTACACCAAGATGTCCCAAGGGCAGTCATTGGTGTGATGCCACAAACCTCGGATGGCTGATGCTACTTTACAATGAGATGAACCTGCTGCCTCATATCATGGCACCAGATGTCTTGTCTCACTTACCCAGGACACAGCCACAGTCGAAGAGTTTGGCGCAGATTGTGGATGCCTTGAGAAGGATTCCCGCACCGCCAACACCCGTGCATCGAGGCGTATGTGATCCCGGGCCAATGTTCCGCTCTGCTATTAGCGATATCTACAATAGTGTGCTGGGCTTGACGCTCTTTGACATCAGTGGAAAGAGCCACGGTTGGGGACTTTCGAAGCACAGAGAACGAGAACCTCAAACCCAGCTCAACAAAGGCCTTGATCGGATGGCTGCACCTGATCCGAACTACAGCGTCGCTACCGAGTTCCCCGAGATTGTTCGTCTTCGCATCTTATGTCAGCTGGATGAAATCGACGATCTTCACACGGCAGCCATGATCAACCGTGCATACTACGAGACCTATAAGAAGCATGAACTGTATTTAATGAGGAATATTCTCCGCATGGATCGCAAACGAACAGCGACTCGCAGTCACATACCAATTGGCCCTACTACCAACGAAGAGAAGGTTCTCAAAGATGAGTCGGAAGTGTTGAAGCGCACACCAGCGGATACTGCAGACGGCATCACTCTTCACAGCGTCGTTGAAACAGAAGGTGACTACACAGACTCTGACTCGGACAGTGATAGTCTTTACTCAACTTCAGTAACTCCATCCCTTCCAAGATCAGCTGCTACTACAAGCACAACCACCCGGGGCCGTGATTACCAGGGTTCGTCAGACCCTGTGCGGATCACGGATAGCCCCGCACGGACACCACGGGCCCGAACCGGGACACCCACATCAAGATCCACTGGCATCGGATCTCCGACGACCCCTCGGCAGGCCGTATTTGACCCACCACCGCCTCCGACCACGGCACCACCACCGATAACCACAATCGATGAACCTCCTCTCACAGTCGAGGAAGCAAACCGAATTCTTTGGCCAGAAGACGCCATTCGAGCTTCCGAGTCACCATTACCAATAGGCCCAACAGGCATAGAAGGCATACGCGAAAAGTTCCGCGCCGGAGATCCTGCGTTTGACGCAGGGCTTGAAGAGAAGACTCTTGTACCGACTGGTGAAAAGCAGCTCCGAAGTGAACATGACAGACAAGTTGGTCTACTGAAAGGCGGTGATTCTTCAAGTAAATGATGCAAAGATCTACATGATATTTATACGTTTGCATACGCAATTTTGGAACATCTACATATAATAGCGGGCGATATTTGGATGGACATGATAACATAAATTGTGGTTTGGCGCCCAAGTGACTTAGCATGGCATGGCACGCTGATACCCTCTGGCGCATGAGGAGTTGAACTGTTGTATATTTGACATTATTGCATATACTGATCGACCATGGCTTATTTGGCGTTGAATAAACTTGTTTCATGATATTTACATCGCGTCATACCTCTTGCTTTTGCTTGTGCTATGACATAACTAACTTGTGTCATAGTGATGCTGTGCTTTAGCGCCATGATCAACAAGTACCGTACTCTTTTGACGTTTCGAATTACTTACTCTTGCGTCTGTGGCTTATTTCATTCACTGTCCATGCCCTGAACTTTTCTACTTTCTCCTCCTTCATTCACAAGTTTACTCGTCACATCAATCAATATGGACTATTATGAACGCATCAAACGTTTCCAGTCATGTCATCGGAAGTCAACACATGGAAACGATAAAATCTGTTCCTCCTGGGTATACTCACCAGAGTCAAATGTTCAGTAAGTGTGATCCGTCGAGGAACAGTGTAAGTAGCTGCTAATTGTTCGTCCTAGCATCACCAGGAGCAGGGAATGGTTTGAGGATGATTACATGGCTTTCAGCAGCATCGTCTACCATACACATGATGAGCCGTGGAGTAGTGCAGAAAAGTTTACAAACCATGGATTGGAACTCAACCCGGAGCATTACACGTGGGCTCACGGTGTCGGTACGGTCATACTCAAGACCAGGCGCTCCCCCAACAGAAGACCCAACACAAAAGGCAACAAGAATATGAGCGAGCTTGTACTAAAGAACGTCATCTTTGCGCCAAACTACATCTGCAATGTTATCGGCGGAAATATCGCACAGGATGGCTACGTGGCCAGAGTTGGCCCCGGTAGTATTAAGTGCGAAGGGGAGATACGTGACAGTACGGGATTCCAGGTCGCACACTTCCGAAATAACAGGAACACAATGCAGCAGATCGAAGTCAGAATATGGGGCCCTCCATTGGGTCGAGAGCTAAAGGAGAGATCAGCATTCCCCACGCGCATCAGACTCGACTTACCATACTTCAAACACGACATACAGGCCAAGTGGCCAGCCGAGGAGAGGTGTCGCTTCGAGAGGTACAGATCAACTCGTTTCCCTTCTGTTAATATTGGGAAAAAGCCCTGGTCAGAGGAAGAGTTACAGTGGCTTAGGAACGAGGGCATAAATTTCGACGAAATGGTCGAGAGGGCTAGAATTGGTTATGACAAGGAACACCCTGCGGATGCTGGGAGTCTCAAGACTCGTAAAATTGTCACAATCTTGAGAGGAAAACACCGCGCGCAGTGGCTGAAGAACCCGTTCCAGGATCAATTTGACACTCATACGAGATTCCGTGAAGCGTTAAAGTGCGGCCGGGGGTTTTCCTTCGCCCAGAACGGTTTTGTGAATCAATTGTGGGGTGATGCCAAGGGATTCATGGATATGTATGGGTACAGGTATGAAGTTGATGATGACTGCGGGATGGCGGCTATACAGGTAAAGGATATCATGAGAGGAGAGGGTTTGGAGGTTTCTAGCGACGAGGAGTGGGAGGACGAGGATGAGGATGAGGACGAGAGTGGGTGGGAGGATACGGATGAGGACATTTGTGAATGTGAGCATAATAAGTGCGAGTGCGTCGATGGCATTGACTAGACTCCGGGAGAGTCATGAAAGGATATGCAGTATCTGAGATTGCTAGAATATGGTATGGGGCTGACAGTTGGTGGAGTTTGGATACTCTTGGCGAGATAGGCTTGTGGAGAGATCGACGTTAGCCTCGGGGTTTAATGAAAGCTCCGAATGTGTTCCATATATGAATATGCATACCAACTTAGTCATTTGAGGTGATGTGTAGTTACTTTCATTGACCAGGAGGACGATAATGGAGTGGAAGTTTGTGGCTTACAGCCTTATGCCAAGGTTGATGGCGAGTCAGCAGGAAAGGAGGCTGACCTGAGGTTCTCACGTTTACTTCAGTCAGAGTAGAGTAGGCATATCTGAAAGAAGATATGTCTCGATACTGGAAATGGCTTTTGAGGGACGTTCAAGGTAACTGTCTTGAGCTTTGCTGCTCTAAAATGACACACTACGGGATCAGGATCGCACTCAACTATGAAGACTGCAACAGAGGAAACCCCCAGTGACTCTCAAAGTTCATAATATTAGGAAAGTAGCCAAAGGTTGGAATGCTATGGTCATGTATTGCCTTTCGTTATGGCTTCCTCTACCTGACCCCATTCGACGAGGACTGCCAAGAATCACCTGGTGGCTTTCACGATTCGTTGAAGAGAAGCTGAACCCTCAAGCATGACTCTCAGCAATATCTCCCTCTCCTTCTGCTCTAGCTTCAAAGTGCCTCGCGACTGCTATTGCGTTAAGCCATTATGCACGTCCCCTTCACCTAGACTGGGTTCTCCGGAGCGCGCGCGTGTTCTCGTGGTGCTATATCCCGTAGCTCCCAAACCAGCAGGACGGTATCAAGCCCAGTGTTGGCCTTGCCAACGCTCGGACGCTTACTCCATCGGATTGGGAGTAGCATCTGTCAAAATAATGAAAGCATGCTAGTTAGCTGATGGCTAGTCCCGGGGCTAAAGGGAAACCTGCCATCTGCTTGTGGGATCTAGTAGCCGTCTAATGCCTTCGTTCGACGATGTTGTCCACTCAGAGGGAGTCGTTAGCGAAGCTACCAAGTTAATAACTGCTTTTAGTTGAGTCTATTCCTTGATTAGAGCTCAAGCTCTAAGAAAGAACATGGAGCTGTCCTTCTGAATAGCAGGAGAAGTGATGGTTGCATATCCATGTGATTCAGCAGAACAACTGGGATCTTGAGCACCCAATAGTTAAAAGAGAATTGCAGACCTAAGTATATAAATCTCACACGGAAAAAGGATCTATAGACAGAGTTATGTGCATTCGGCCGTCGGCATTCAAGCTTTCCACCTGTCCCCCCAACATCAGGAACATGCACGGGACGAAGCCACTGCCCATGATACCAATTATTCGGTATCACCGTTGGACCCTGTATGCTAACGTGAGAATAAACCATTGTTGGTATGAATTGTATGATCGTCGTTGGATAAAACAGTATAGAAGAGGCGGAAGACTCCTGTAGATCGCTTACTGGCGGTTTGGATCCTTCGCGACAGAGAAGTCCACCTCATTCCAACTGTCAAAGCCCAACACCCAAGAATGCAACTAAGACCACTTAAAGCTTGAGTGATCAAGTCTGGCGGCCGACCGGCGTCTAGAAGCTCTAGATAGTGAACTATACAAAAGCGTTGGAGTATTCGGGTAGAACCAGGAAAACTGAGACCGGGAACATGGATAAAGCTAAAACAATTAAATAACAAGGGGACCCAAGCATATAGTTAAGCTTTGCTTGCCCGAGACCCTTGCCGATCTTGGTTTAAGTCATTCTGTGATAGGAATGATATGCCATGGTCCAGGCCGTGAGAATGGAGACACCAACATTCCTCCGGGTTCCTGGAACCACCACGTTCTTGGCAAGGTTTAGCCTCCTGCAAGGTCCCGACGGTTCTATATGTCCCTGCATTTAGTATAGCTTCACTAATACACTTTACCCTCGTACGTGAGGCTTCTTTTATAAAATGTTTTGACAATGTCGTTGTAAGTCTCTTGTTCTGCTCTTTGTTCGCTCCTTTTGACAAAATTCCCACCTAGACAAAGCATTGTCACCAACTCATTCATTCCTTTCCCCCCAAAAAATCACACAAAATGAAGGTTGTTTATGCCTTGACGTTGTATCTGGGCGTCGCAGACGCTGTGGTGTTGCCTGTGTTCTCAGCTCCCAAGGGTGGCTATGCACTTCCTCGACCTGATTCAGATGACACAACGGATACTTCAAAGCCTGCGGCTGGATCATCAAAGACGAATTTGAATTCTGTGCTCCCTGTATTTGGAAATGCAAAGCCAAAGAGTGGATTTCCTGCTTCTGCTTTGTCGCGAAGAGTTGAGCGAATCGAGCAGACCTACGGCTCTGATGATGAGCCTACAGATGATTCTGAATATACGCCCACAGAGCCATCTGATGCTACTCCATCAAGTCCATCCGATGACACGCCCTCAGGGTCTTCAGATGATATTCAACAAGTGGTGTATGCTGAGCCATTCATGCAACCCACTTATGTCCGCTTCGGCCCAGCTCCTGTCGACAAGCCAGAAGTTGCTCCCAAAGCCAAGTCAAAGTCGAAAGATACTGCTAGTGTAGCCAAGCATGGAGGAGATGACGACTCTAGTTCTGGCGGACACAAGCAAAAGGGCAAGGATAAGAACAAGGGAAAGGATGACAAGGGACGACAGAATGGCGACGACGATGCTACAAAGTCTCGCAAGAAGCCTGAGGATTCACCAAAGACATCTTCCAGCAGTGCAACAGAATCCGTGTCTGTTACTGCTACAAGCACAACAGCCCCTACAAGCTCGCCTACGGGTGACGACAAGGGCAAAGGCAAAGGAAAGGGGAAGGGGAAGGGCAAAGATGACGGTGGTAGACATAACGGAGATGATGATGCTACCAAGTCTCGCACCAGAGTTGATGACTCCAAGACTCGATCAACAGCATCACCAACTGCTACTGCAGCTTCCAAGAAGGGAAGTTCTAGAAAGCACACTGGCGATGACGATGCTGGCAAGTCACGAGCCAAAGTCGAGGACTCAAAGACCAACTCCAAGAAGACCTCCAAGAAGGGATCAAAGAAGTCCAAGTCCAAGGCCTCCAAGAAATCCTTCATCACCCATCAATCCGGCAAAACCTTTGATGCAGACAGCACCAAAGGCGGCGGCAAAAACGGCCCCGGCTACAACCCGTCCTTCGACGTCCCCAAGCTAAACAAGGGCTACATCCAAGCCATCCCCCCCAAAGCCAGCACCCTAAACAACAAGTTCAGCTCACGCGTGAAGCCCCGTCCCCAACTAAACACAGAAAAGGTCCGTCCCCTTTCCTCCTCCTCCCTCCTCAAGAGAGATGCAAAAGAAAACATACTGAGTCTCCGTGCAGCCGCGCCCTTCAACAGCGCCGCGATCGACCGCAAAAAGTGGTCAGTGACGTGTGATAGTGTGCACGAGGGTGATGACTGCAAGAATGCCATCGATGGGAACGGCGATACCATGTGGCATACCCAGTGGGAGGGCAGTGAGCCTGCGCCGCCGCATAGTATCACTGTTGATATGAAGAAGAGCTACAACGTTAATGGCATTTCTATGTTGCCGAGACAGGATGGCTCGCAGAATGGGTATATTGCTCAGCATCAGGTTTTCCTGAGCAAGGATGGCAAGACTTGGGGTTCGCCTGTGGCGTATGGGAATTGGTACAGTGACTGGACTGTCAAGTATGCCAATTTCGATACGCAGCCTGCGCGATTTGTCAAGCTTGTTTCTCTCACTGAGGCAAATGGCAATCCTTGGACAAGCATTGCAGAACTCAATGTCTTCCAAGCAAACGACTACGTCCCCCCTCAAGCATCCCAGGGCGCTTGGGGTCCTACCATCAACTTCCCCATCATCCCCGTCGCCGGAACCGTTGATCCCAGCACGGGCAAAGTCCTCGTCTGGTCATCCTGGGCTCGAGATACCATGTCCGGTGGTCCCGGTGGTCTAACCCTCACTTCAACATGGGACCCAGCAACAGGCCAAGTCGCAGAGCGTCAAGTCACAGAGACAAACCACGACATGTTTTGCCCAGGCATTTCCCTCGACGGAAACGGCCAACTAGTCGTCACGGGCGGCAACAACGCTGAGCGCACAAGCCTCTTCGATCCCGTGCAGCAAGCGTGGGTATCCGGGCCCAACATGCAAGTCGCACGCGGGTATCAATCCTCCGCCACGACATCCACGGGCAAAGTCTTCACCATCGGCGGATCATGGAGCGGTGGGTCTTCCTTCAAGAACGGCGAGGTGTACGATCCGAAGAAGAAAACCTGGACGATGCTTAACAAGGCTGATGTTCAGAAGATGCTCACGGATGATGCTCAGGGCTTGTTCCGCTCTGATAACCACGCTTGGCTGTTTGGTTGGAAGAGCGGCACGGTGTTTCAGGCTGGGCCGAGTAAGAATATGAACTGGTACTACACTGAGAAGAAGAATGGCGATGTCAAGACTGCGGGGCAGAGGGCTTCTGATCGTGGTGTTGCGCCTGATGCTATGTGTGGCAACGCCATCATGTTTGATGCCGTCAAGGGCAAGATTCTGACTCATGGTGGAACTCCGAATTATCAAGACTCGGATGCTACTACTGATGCCCACATCATCACTGTCGGAAACCCTGGTACAAACGCTTCTGTTGCTTATGCCAGTGAGGGTCTCTTCTTCCCTCGTGTCTTCCACAGTTCTGTTGTTCTACCCAACGGCAACGTCTTCATCACCGGCGGTCAGCAATACTCCATCCCATTTGAAGACTCAACGCCTCAGTTGCAACCTGAGATGTACTATCCCGACAAAGACGGCTTCGAGCTCATGAAGCCCAACAACATCGTAAGGACATATCATAGCATCGCTCTCCTCCTCCCCGACGGACGAGTCTTCAACGGCGGCGGTGGTCTCTGCGGCGGATGTGACACCAACCACTTTGACGCTCAACTCTACACTCCCCCCTATCTCTACGACTCAAAAGGCAAGTTAGCCACACGCCCCAAGATCACTTCCGTGTCTGTGTCTTCTGTCAAGGTCGGAGGAACAGTCACTGTTCAAACGGGGGGAGCTATCGTACAGGCTTCGCTGGTGCGGTACGGAACGGCTACGCACACTGTTAACAGTGATCAACGACGTATTCCGTTGACGTTGGCTAACGCGGGGAAGAATTCGTATTCGTTCCAGGTGCCTAGTGATCCTGGTGTTGCGCTGCCGGGATATTGGATGTTGTTTGTAATGGATAAGAATGGAGTGCCGAGCGTGGCTTCTACGATCAAGGTTACTGGTTCGTAGGTGTTATTTTATTATTATAGATTTCGTTTGATCAATTTTACCACAAAGTTCTATCATCTTTTCTCTTCCGTCCTCGTCAAACATGATTCTCTTGTTGAAGTAGTGTAGTGCCATTACCCGCGATCCACCAGACATATGCAGGCCTCAGCTTCTTTTCTGTCAATGATGATGGATTATTGGTTGGGTCGTTGCTCGTGGTACAAGAGCCAAACGGCGCGGCTGTTTCAGCCATGCATATACGTTGTTTGCTGGCAGCCTTGTTTTCGGGTTCAAGCATATTATCGGAGTTTCTCGCCCTGACATACTTGTACTTTACTTTTTGAATAATCTTTTCACAAGTTAAATCTTATAGATACAAATTACTTAAGGGCATCAAGGAAGCCGTCTTTTTCTCGTCTCAAATCACTCAACATTTTATCCCCTCTTCACCCCTTCCTCCTACCCCTACATCAATTTCTCCCAGTCAAAGAGCTACCTCTACTCGACATGAAGGTTATTGAATATGACCAAATACGTTCCGGCGATTTCAAGATCGTGATCCGAACATCAAGCGCGAGACACGTAACACCCACCGTCAACACAATTCCCCGCCCATCATCGGAAGTCGATGATGAAGACCAAACCGGTGACGAAGATGATATCAAGAGCGAAAATGATGTTTCACGTGAACTGACATCTGAATCTGGAGTGGCCCTATCTGTGGCGGAGCCAGAGGAAGGGTCAGATCCCTATCCTGTATCAGAAGACGGCGAAGTACCAAGTGTAAGCGGTTGGAACCGCCTTTTCTTCGGAAAAGAAGACCCCCGAGAGATCGAAAAGAAGGGATTCCGATTAGAGATCATGGTACACGAAGACACAATCAGGTATTTTTGCGGCCCTCGAGTTTTGCGCCCGGCAGTCGGATCCGTCCTTGAAGCATCAGACTATGGTTGGGACTCAGTAGCGCTGGGCATCGTCGTCAGTGCCATCCACGGCCAATACGAGCATGTACCCGTTGAAATAGATCCTGAGCTCTTTGTCGAGATCGCGGTAATCGCGGACTACATGAAGTGCGGCGAGGCACTCTCTATGGCATCCAGGGTTTGGTTATCCAACATTGACGAGCCCAAGGCTGGAGAAGGGCGTGAAAGCGCAGTCCTGATGTGGTTTTATGTGTCGTGGGTGTTTCCTCTGGACGATCTCTTCGTCTTCATGGCAGGGCTAGTCGTGATGCGTTATCAAGGCCCGGAGACCGTGGAGTTGAATGGTCTTCCTCTACAAGGGTTCATCGGTAAGTTAACTCCCTCCCATCTTCATCTCAGCTTTTCTCTAACAACAAGACTAGAGAAGCTTGATAAATTGCGGCAAGGCAACATCAACAGACTCCTGAACAAGATGAATGAGCTGGGAAGCTTGCTCCTCGTTGAAGAAGGGTGTCCCCATGCGAAGAACGTTCAGTGCAGCATGATGACACTCGGGTATCTGAAAAGGCTGAGGCACAAATTCAGACATTCGGAGCCCCCTGTTGTCTTTCCTTACCCGGGGTACAGCATCCAAGACGTTTGCAGTATGATCGAGAATTTTTCTGAGCAGGGAATACGCGACGAGGCTCATGGGCACGACCAGGAGCAAGCGGAGCACCCGTGCACGGTCAAGGGAAGAATGTTGAAGGAAATCCAATCGCTCAAGGAGGACATAGACGATGTTTGTTGGGACTATGCTGAACTTTGGGGTTATCCGGGAAGGATTTGGGATGCTGATTCAGAATGATGTATTTTATGCTATTTCACAGAATGATCCAGATTATTGTTTGATTTCGATCGATACCGCCGAAAGAACTGAGCAAATGCTGGAAGCGATAATATCGTTACTACGTTATGAAGCATAGAAGGACACAGAGTTCATGCGTTCTCTAGAGACCGTCACGCCAAGGGTCAGGCACACTCTGTTCGTCACCTGAAGACCAATGTGTCACAGAATATCCTACACTGTATCAACCAAGTTGTAATTGCCAGCAAAAAGTAACTCTGATAGAATTTAGGTGAGATCATTAACTTCTGTTCAGTGGCTATAAACTCTAAGCCACGGCTCTCAACTGCTTGCAAGGAAAGCACTCAAGGCCGGTGACAGTCAACGGGAACCCAGGAGCTGAGAGCGGGCAACATAGAAGGTAGAAGTTATTCGTGTTTTCGACATCTGCTCGTAGTATCGGGTTGCGATCTCTTCTTGGGCAAGTTAGTATCACATATGCCATCGATAAGATATTTTGACGAACCATGAACACTAGCGACGTGTACGGGGGGCTAAAAGAGTAGCTAAGCTGTAGAGGCTTACACTCTATGATTTGCGCCGCCTGGGCCTCTAACAGGACCTTTTGTTGCCTGGCGCGTTCCTCCTCCGTGGGCTTCTCCGTTTGATCAGGCGTGGACTTCACCTCAGTGGTAGGACACAGGGGCTCCTGAGACAGGTCCTTATCGGGCGATGGCGCACTCATATTGGTGGGCGACGATGAGTCGGCAGCCTAGGTAGTTTCTTTGGGTTGGTTGTAAGCCCTCAGATAGTTGGTGGGCAATGGTGGGTTGATAGACTGAAGGTGAAGCAAGAGATGTGATGAAGGCGCCGATGGTGATGTTGCTTGTGATGAAGAAAAGAGAAAGACGATCCAAATTGGGGGTTGAAGTCCTTAATAAATACCTTTACGTACATAAGGTTTGTTCTTTCAGACTTACATAGTACTTTCGCCGAGGTACCTGCGAGAATCCCGAGACTGAAAGGAATATTTACATTATCGAATTCGGTCCGAGGCCAACAAATAGAAAGCCTCTTTTCTAGAAAATGGAATAAGCCTAATATTCACAACAAGAGTCAAGACATGCTCAAAGTGTTGGTCAAGGATCTCATATCGTTTTCACAACATTCATGACGCCAATATCCCAATTAAGTACTTTTCTATCAGCCTGGGGCCTAGGCTGTCACATGAGTAATATAGCAAGTATACGTCAAGATACAACGTATTCAATCTGTGGAATATATGAAGCTTCGTAACTGGAGATAGCATCACATTCGGTCCAAGCTGAAGCAGAGAAAGCAAGCCCATTGGCCGAATTGAGAGAGGGGCCCAGTCTCGGGAATAACTCAATGAACTGAATATGCATCTTTCCCCTCATCTCTTCCTCTTAATCTTCGCCCAATCAATCTCTTTCCCTACCGTTCGCGATGAGATCCGTCACGTACGAGATCGACCCTCAAGGCGCGATTGAAGTCATTCTCCAAGACCCAGATACCCAACGCACCAGCCCCACACTAACAACGCCCATACCAATTCGCCCAACTCCACAAGCACCCGTGAAGGTGAAGAAGGGTGAGGAGGGTGAGGAACAGGATGACTTCTCGGTCAAGATGAGGGATCTAAACACCTTGTTCTTTGGGACAAGCACCCCCCGGCGCAATGACAAGGAAGTCCAGATCCGATTGCGCGTTTCTAGCTACCATCTGTCTCTCGCATCGCCAATCTTGTCCTCTTTGCTGCAGCAGTGTGCAGAAGCCAACGAGATATACCTCACGGGATGGGATGCAAAGGCTTTGGCCACTGTACTAAACGTCATTCACGGCCGAAACGCCCAAGTCCCCCGGAATGTCAATTTCGAGTTCCTAACGCAGGTTGCTGCCGTCGTCCACCATCTTGAATGCGCTGAAGCAGTGCAACTCTTGTCCGCCTTCTGGCTCTCAACTCTTGAACCAGATACAGTGTCTTGTTTTAACAGCGATTGCTTATTGTGGTTGTTTAATTCGTGGGTGTTTTCCTGGAGAAAAGAGTTTTCGCATTGCGCGCAATTGGTCCTCTTACATTACCGAGGCCCTGATACGGTTATCTTGCGCGATCTTCCCTTGACTGAAGTGCTTGGTTGGTGCCACCAAATGTACCACTATTCTCAACTAATCATTGCTAGCTAAAATCGACGGTATGAGAATAATCTTGATTAAGAAAGTTTTCACAGCCCTCGAAAGCCTGGAACAGACCCTCTCTACTGAACGTGGCTGTCCAGAAGCTAGGTATGAACAGTGCACTGCTATGGCTCTTGGTGCGTTGATACGGGGAAAGCGAAACTTTCGCAATGTTGAGGAACCGTTTAATGGGCTTAGTATACGGAAAGTAATGGAAGTGCTGGATGATTTTCCTCGGATGAAAGCTGCGTGTCCTGATGCGAACCATGGTCAGAACTGTACTGTGTATGCGAGGCTGAGGCCGGTCATCAAGAGAGTGGAGGGGGAGATTGAGGATATTGAGTTGAGCTACTTTCAGTCCTGATAATATGAGCTTCTTGCTTGGGTTTCGTAGTAGTATACGTCGGAGATTTGCAGTGAAGTTGTGTCTCGTTGTTCTTCGGCCAGCCGTTCCTCTCCAGATGAAGCTTCCCTTGTATTGGGCACAGAAGTTTGCCATTTTACGTCATCAATAGAAGTCTGTCTTTTACTGGTGAGTCCACTTTGAGGTGTAGGCTTTTTCTTATGCTTTAGTGGTGCATCTGTTTTGACAGTGTCTGGCACTTGCAGGCTTCTCTCCTTTGGAACTCTGATTCACTGAGCCGTTTTTGACTTTCACACACACATTCAGTTTTGCCACTGTTACTGCGAATATTTAAGGAATAGCAGGCACCTCCAAAGCTTTTCTTTCTCTTCTCCATTTACTCTCACTGGTGGTCAGTAAGAACTTAACAAAGATCACAGTCCACGGCCATTTTTACCTTTGCCCATCGAAACATCATGGACGCGCCGTTCTCGCCGCCACAGGACAGTGGCTATGGACCTTCCGCGCCACGGTCTCGAAGAACAGGACAGACCTCGTCCGAAGAATCTGGGCCTTTGGTTCCCGTAGTGTCCACGAGATACCGCGTGGCATACCCCGATCTTCGTCCATGCCCCCTTGAGTGTCTGCCAGGCCCTGATCCTGAGATCTTCGTCAATCATGGACAGGATATCCGAGATGGTACCAACAGTATCCTTGCTGAGCACGGTCTATTAGAGGGTGTAAACACAAACGCCATTCTTACTGATTACGGTACGGTAGAGCAACCTAGTTGCTTTGCAGAGACCTGGATGCAAAGAACAGAAGGACAGCCGGGTACTGAAGAGCCTACGGTCACAGTCGTCCTTCCTTGGACACCTGATTCGAAGGCGAGATGGACTTCAGCGGTTCAGGCTATTGCTATTCGCAACAAAGAACTCCTCCAAGGCACCAAGTTCGAGGACACTCCTCCTCGTATCGAATTCATGGCACCCGAGATTGTTGGGCCTATCTACCTGGGCGTGGTAGACGATCGGCCTTATCTTCTCCAGCATTGGGATCACGTCAAGAGAGTTGTCAATGAGCGTCTCAATACATTTGATGCAACACGCCACTATGTCACGTCCATCATGTTATTGCGACATGGCCTTTCACCCAACACTGCCGCCAACCCCATTACGGTTTACATATCGGTTGATCTCAGATCAGATGAGAAGCAATGGGATTCGATTTTGACCAACATCGAGACCTCGCTCAGTACCCTGGGATGGGCCGATATTCGTGTCCATCTTGAACACAACTCACCATGTCTTCTCCCATTCCAACTTCTTGAGCCCAAGGGCACACGCGAAGACATCTTAGCTAAGATTTCTGAGAGTAACCTTGTCATCGATGGAGAATACCATGACAGCGTTAACCTCGGTGATGATGTTTCTGCCTCTGATTACTTTGACCGCAAGGATGGTAAACGTTTCAACCCTCTTTGTGGTACCCTGGGTTGCTACGTTGAGATCAAGACTACGAAGAACACGCAATGGACAAAGGTTGGTCTCACCAACTACCATACTGCCAGGCCTGGATTTCAAGGCTGGACAATCAACGACAATGCCAATGGAGGTTCCATGATCGGCCCTCCATCATCCAACAGTCAACTCCTTAACGTCGACCAGAATGGTTGGAAGTCTGGCATGACAGGTGTTCTAACGCCCTTTGAAAGCCCTTCTCGAGTCAAGCACAACTTCACGGTATGGGATCTCAAGCAGAGGATCCAGGAAGCCAAAGACATGGTGAAAGACGTTCCCTCCGAGGAGAACAAGAAGGACCTTGCTGGTCTAGAAGGAGAACTACAACGAAAGATTGACTTCTTTGACCAGAACAAGCAGCTATTGGGCCCTCTAATCGCTGCTTCCGGCTATGGGCGAAGGTCTCCCAACAACCACAGACTTGACTGGGCATTGGTAGAAGTTCCAGAGCATCGACAAGGGTCTAACTGTTTGCCTACCAAGGGGCAGTGGACTGCATGCCACCACCATCGTTTGTACCGTCCCAATCCTCAGGCATATGGCCAACCCTTGAAGACCCAAAGACAGTCCATGCTGCCTCACGAGAATCGCCTAAGTCACTTGCCTCGTGTCAGCAATGTCTGGAAGCTTGGTACTGCGACCAAACTCACTGCCGGCAAGTTTAGTCACTTCAAGAACGACGTCAAGCTCACTGAGGAGAGCCATATGCCACAGACAGTGTCGAACGAGTATTGTTTTGTGTATAACAACCGTCCCAAAGATCCTCCATTCTCTGGTCATGGAGACTCTGGCTCAGTGGTCTTTGACGACAAGGGATGCATTGTTGGCTTGCTGTTTAGAGGACAAGTGCCAAACCAAGCAGCTCCAGGTGGAACTGGAGTGACCTATGTCACACCCATCGAGGATGTCTTTTCGGACATCAAGAAGTTCACCAAGGGCACCGAGTGTGAAATCACTCATATCCGTGTTGCGCAGTAAACGGCTGAAACAACGACGCCATTCCAGTGTTCTCACAGCTTTGAAGCTAGTGAAAGAGTGCTCTGAGCCGATGCCGCGACATGGCAATCCAGGAACAGATATACCCAGACACATTGACCCCTACGATGGCAGAGCCGACCCTTGCAGCATCAGAGGGAAAATGACGCCAGTGGTTCAGAAAGTTGAAGGGGAGCTCTTCGGTATGCGCCCGGTTGACTTCAAAGACTAGAGTTGTTTACGATAAGAGTACGATGTTTCGCTGGTTGTCTGACAGTATTTTGAGTTGCGTTTTTCGAGAGGTCCTAGAGGATGCATACGGGGATGACATGCATAGCACATGTTCTGGAACACGAGGTCAGAATAGAACAGCGGCTTGGCCAAACTTATGTATTAATCATGTAAACTCTTTCAATCCTATTTCCAACGCTTCGCACTCCATGATCTTCGTAATTTTGGTCCGCCTCAGACCTCCTTTTCCTGAATCAAGGCTGTAATTTGGAAAGCTTGCAAAGGATTTCCCCTGATTTCTACTAATCATCGTAATTATAAGATATCTTTTTTATTTATCTAAGTACAGAAACTGTGCTTAGCTGACAACGTCTTTTATATCGATAATCGGTTTGTCATTACGACTGGACAACATGGCTGTCATCTGAATGCCAGCATTACAGAACTTGATGGGCATAGCACGGCTATCTCTTTCTTTTATCAAAGAAATTTATCGGGTATTTGTTTATTTGGTCTTCTTTTCCGGCCTATTTGAACTTGTTGTGCCAGCCTGTGAGAGGTCTGAGTCGCCAGTGACAAACTGCGCCGAGCAGCGGCCATTTCGTCCCATCTCCAACGCACGCCTGAGGAGATTTCTCCCCTTTTTACAACAAGAATCCTCTCTTATCTTCATATCGTCTCTTCTCCCTCATCATTTTTCCGCTCCTTCATCTCTTTTCGTCGCCCTCAACTTCCTTATCACTGGGAAACACAGTGCATCACCCCAAGCATAATCATGAAATCCGTTTCATACGTGATAGATCCTGATGGCGACATCGAACTCGTCCTCAACAAGCCAAATACCCAGAATATCATTCCAGAAAGTGTCTTGTGTAGAGATGCAGGTGCCGCCAGCGACGCTTCCGCCACCGAATTCAACAACCCGGAGCTCCAAGGACGATATACGGTTTTTGATAACTTCGATACTCCAAAATTTGTTGCCGATGATTACGGCTGTGATTTGGACTTCGCAGAAAAGATTCCAGACGTCGTGCGGATGAGAGTCTCTTCAAAGCACCTCACATTTGCCTCGAAGGTTTTCCGCGCTATGCTTCAAGGCTCATGGTCAGAGGCCTCCTCACCATCTTCTTCTCGAGGAGGCCCTCGCCAAGTTGCGACCTCTGACTGGGACGCCAAGGCGCTTGCCATCGTACTTGATACAATACACGGGCGTTTTCGCCAGGTCCCCAAAGACATCAACCTCTTTCTTCTAGCTCGTATCGCCACAATCGTCGACTACTATCAATGCTACGAGATTATTGAGCCTATCAGCAACTTGTGGCTATCTCAGCGGTCTATTACACAAGAAACCTTCGATGTATGCAGCGAAAACTCTTTGCTACGGCTTTATGTCGCGTGGGTCTTTGAGAACAATGTTCTTTTCACTGCCGTGGCCCGCCGGGTCTTGAGTTACAGCAAAGGGCCCTCGGAGTTCCATTTGAAGGACCTTCCTATCGGTGGTGTTCTTAGTTAGTTTATGCCAGGCGGACTCGACTTTAACATGCTAACATACTTTGTCAGATGTTCTGGAGGACAAAAGAACGCAGCTCATCGGACAGATCGTGGAGGTCTCGATTGTCTTCAAGAAACCCTTCGCACAGAGAATGGATGCCCCGGTTTGGGCTTGTCTGACTGTTCATCCACATTGCTTGGAATTTTGATCCGAGAGAGATTCAAATGGGAGAATGAAGGTGCGCCTCTCGAACCTCCTTACAATGGTTACAGCGTCGTCATGATCGAATTCTTAGTCGACGGGTTCCCCCGACCCAAGCCATTGAAGCCGATACACGATAACTGTGGCAGTATTAGCTCTGGGCAACTTGAAATGCATCACCGGCTAGGCATGTGCACCATTCAGGGGCGGATGCAGAAGCTGCTGGAGGGGATCAACAATGATATCGAGGGGTTCCGCCCTTCGCGCATTCCGGGCTGGGGGTTGCCAGAAGGAGAACGACTAGAAATCTGGGCTTCATTTGTGTTGCAAATTGGTTTGTAGGAGACTGAAACGCTTGCGAATATTGGGGATTGAAGGAAGCTGGAATGAATGGTGGCTGGACCTAGGGATTGGAGTCATAATTTGCTAGTTTTCCTCAATGGGTTTGTAATGCAACTCCTTCACTCACATTTCCCCAGGCTCAGTGTTTTGTATCAGGCTGCATGACTTTTGTCTACCTTGAGGCCTCTTGTTCCTAACTGAATTTAGAACACCTAGTGAAAACCTTACCCCTGATTCCAGAAGTTAGTCTAACCTTGGGATATTAATCACAAGTTGCTTTTGACCAACCATATATTTTTGTCGCCAATCTGTTTGTCGTCTGGACCTTTGTCTGTATTTGTTTCAACTGTTTGCAGTGAGGTTTGCTTCTGCTTGCTCTTAGTGGGCGGGCAGATGCATTTCGTCAAGGCCCACAGCAGCCTTTCTACCTTGCATATCGTTCTCAACGTTCTCTTCTTCCCCTTCGATTCTGCCTCTTCATTCTTCATCCCAACATCAACAACGGACTAGTTCCCCATCCATGATGAAGTCCATTTCCTACATCATCGACCCTGATGGTGATGTCGAGCTTCTCCTGAAACAGCCAAACTCTCAGCGGCTCGTTCCCTTTGTTCCCTCCGACGAATCTGGGGATCCTATGAACATACCTACAGTCGGTCGTGGGGCGCTAGCTGCGAAATATCACGTATTCGATGATCTTCTTTCTCCTGCTGAAGATGATGAAGAAAAAGAAGATCCCGGTCCCCTTGGTACAAAGGTCTGTCGCTGGCTAACCAAGGCCCTAAGCACCACCGAAACTCCAAGCACTTCCGAGGCTGGAACACCCCCTGGGGATGAAGTCCATATCAGAGTTTCTTCACGACATCTCACTCTGGCCTCTAGTTTTTTTCGCTCCCTAATTCAGGGGCCCTGGGCCGAGACATCATCAACTTCTCTCCATTTCGGAAAACCTCTCCGTCAAGTCACGGCCGAGGACTGGGATGCAGTGGCCCTCGCTATCGTTCTTGATATCATCCACGGCCGACATGGGCATGTGCCTCGCGTCATCGATCTCAGGCTCATGACTCATATCGCTACCATAGTCGATTTCTATGAATGTCATGAGGTCGTCAAGATATTCTCCGAAACATGGTATAAGAACATGTCTACCGAGTTTGAGGACGAGTACTCTCGTCAGGCTCTCCTGTGGCTATCTGTTTCTTGGGTCCTCCCCAACCAAGAGGTTTTTGACAGAGCGGCTCAGGCTATCCTCAAGCACATGGACGGCCGGCAGCTGAAGACCGATAATCTTCCACTCTATCAAGTTCTACGTTAGTAACCATTTACCCCTTGCACATTTGGATCAAGCCCAATAACAAGATATTAGCCAAGATTGAAGAAAAACGACTTGAGCTCATCAACCAGATCGTGAAAGAACTTTATGATCTTCTCGACACTCTTCCCGACTCAGACTATTTCTGTGACTGGCACAAGTTCGATTCCCCAGCATGCCACTCTATCGCGCTGAGCATTTTGCAGCGAGAACTGGAACGTCTCGAATCATGTGACCCCCCCTTTGAGCCCCCTTTCAACGGTTACAGCATCATGAGCATGATTCAACTCGTCAACGACATACCTGAATCGATTGCTGCTACGACCGAGGAGTATGACCACTATCACGATGTGTCGGTGTGCAGTGTCAGGGGTAGAATGAGACACGTTCTTGGAGATGTTAAGGCTAAGATGAATTCTTGGACTCTTAATTTGAACATGAATGTTCAGAGTAGTTGATGCGAATGGGAATGGTTAGTGTTATAGTCTAGAAACTAAGTGAGACGGATCTCCTGTGCTCTCGATGCCTTGATCTTTACTTTGATCACTTCACTGCTTTTCCATGGCATTTAGACTTGAACTTAGGAATGTTCCTAGCAATTCATCATGCTCTTTACCCACTGTCTCTATCGATCGTCGTTTTCTTCACGTTTGTGGTGTTCAATCAGGGATTGTATGGTAGGGTGAATGGTAGTGCTTAAGGACCCGAGGGAGCAAAATAAACTTGGCAAAAGTAGACTAAGTTTATTTTACGTTATCTTAAATGGTCTTGAATGATCTGAAATCATCCTAGGATATCCTCAGACTGTTTACACCCTTTCATCACCCAGGATAAGGACAGAGAGTTAAGTGATCATGGTTGTAGTAAAAAGACAACCAGTTTATCTAGATAATCCATAACCGTATCCACATTACTTGACTCTAGAATCTAATAAGAAAAATTAAACACTTTATCAAAAGTGACGAAAATGTATAGACAAGTTCAGTACATCACATAAGGCTTTCGACTGGTTAATTTTAGCGTCCTGTTTTCACGTCGGAAGTTTTGTTACCCCCTTATGGATTATATCTCTATATCTTCCTCTACCGATCCTCGTTTTCCCGTTTGTTTGTCTTCATTCCAGGGACTGGTCTCATCACTGACAGAAAACCTAGCAGTGCTCTCGCCTTACTGATTCAGCGGTTGCCAGTGCCAGCCAGCTTCATTCTGCTTGATAGTGATACAGCCTACCTAGTAGAATAATACCCCAGCTAAATCAATCATTTCAAGTCTCCCTGTTCTTTCTCGCTTTCTTTCCATTTCCTTTTCAACCACAACAATCACAAGGCAGAAAAGCAAACCTTTCACAGCACCCCGACAGATCACGACGACCAACATGAAGTCAATATCCTATGATATAGACCCAGGTGGCGACATTGAGTTGATACTCAAAAACCCAAATGAGCAGAATGTCGTGCCAGATAGCCCTGACTATCCTGATATTGAAGCTATCAATTATCACAAATTCGCCAACCCACCATGCCTAGGTCGATATCAAGTCTTCAGCGAGCTCTATTCCAATGATCAGGGCGAGGTTCCCGATGAAGTCCAAGTTCGCATGCGAGTATCTTCCCGGCACCTTATTCTTACCTCTCGAACATTTCGAGCTATGCTGGAAGGACCGTGGCGTGAGGCAGCCTCATCGTCTCAACCCATTCGGCAAATATCCGCTGAGAGCTGGGACGCTTTTGCTCTCGCTATAGTCCTAGACAGTATCCATGGTCGTCACCGGGGGATCCCAACAGAGATCAATATTGGATCATTGACTCGAATTGCAACCATTGTTGACTACTACCAATGCGGCGAGGCGATGCATTTTAATTATCCAGTGTGGGCTCACAGCAAAGCACTACCTCTAGGGCTTTGCAATGTAACCTTGATGTGGCTGTATGTCTCATGGGTATTTCACGATGAGGATAGATTCCGCACTACGGCATGTTCGTTTCTGCGTTTTAGCACTGGAATGCACGACATCAAAACCCAAGACCTTCCTATCTGTGGTATTCTCAGTGAGTCTCTCCACAACTTGAATATATTATGGCAGATCTAACGGTACTTTGGCAGGCAAACTCGATGGTCTAAGACAAACCCTATTTCCTAGAATCCTTGGAGCTCTAGCCTCTCTCCAGGAAGTCTTGATAGAAGAAAGGGGCTGCGAACAAGACGGGGATTCTGACTGCACCGCCATCATGCTCGGTATACTGATGCGAGAAAAGCGTGACATTGACCAAAGGATTCCACCCCTCGTTTCTCCCTTTACTGGGTGCAGTTTATCCCTGGCGTTATGTTTGATCAATGAGTTTGAGATTCCAATGGCTCCGCACTCTGAGGGCGCGGAAGATCCTTACAACCAACATGGCAGCAAAGGTCATCACCCTTGTACCATCCAGGGAAGATTGGTGCCAATTCTGGACGAGATAAACAAGGCGATTGAGGGCGTTTCTCTGGCTGATTTCCAGTCTTCAGATTTCGATGAGAACCTAGCCTATGGTAATTTACGTTTACGCTAGGAAACTTCCTGCAACGTGTGTGGAGGCAAACACAGGAAAAACCCGTTGATCAGCAAGATACAACTATGAAACTGCTGGGTGTTAAGATAGAATTAATGAATTATTCATGTCAACTATTCATCCTCAACTGCAACCAAGGTCTCCAAGCCCTATTCTGTGTAATAATTTTAGAGCATGTTAGGAGAATTTATATTAACTTGAGATAACCTAGTATACTCCTTGCCTGGTTCACTTAGTCACCTATTATAAGGTCTGGTACTTTATAACTACCATTCAGTCAACCATCCAGGGTGTCTTCCAAGAAGGTAGTCCCAGATTCAACTCCACATCCAAACCTCCGCACTTCCTACCCAAGACAAACTTCATCTCAGCGGTAGGTATCTCGCTGTCCAGCCTCAGCCTCAATCTGAGCCTTACGCGCAGCGTTGAGAGCCTTGAGCTTGGCAGTTCCGAAACCCAAAACACCATCCTCCTGGTTATCACCCAACCAAGGCTTCTTAGAATCACTGAGCATGCTACCAGTGACAAAGTACACGAGTTGACCAATGATGATAAGAACAAAGGCAATGGGGTACAGGAAGTGAATTTTGTAGCCAAAGACCCGAATACCAATGATGACACCCCAAAAGTTGGCAGTCAACAAAGAGATGTTGAGGAAAGCCGCACTTCCCATGCGGAGCATGACGGGTACGAGGATGTAAAAGATGTTCAAGCACAGAGTGTAACCGATAATCCAGCCGATAACCTTACCGTTCCAGGTGGCGTTATCGAAAGAGTTTCGGTCAAAGATGGCAGCCTGGACACCGTTGATACACATACCAAACAGGCCCAGGAATGACAGGACATGGTACAAGTGAGCCCTAGACACGAGCCACTCCTCGAATACGTTGGTAGTACCGTAGAGAGTGGCACCGAGCAGAGCGAACAAATCACCCTTGACCATATCAAGACCGCTACCGCCATTGGTACCGCTGATGTGGTCACTGGCAATGAGAATTCCCATACCACCACAGCAGACCACAATACCAATGATCTGAAAGATTCTGTACCGGACCTTGAGCAGGAAGAACGAAATGACAACAACGCAGACAATAGCCCAAAAGTTAATGAGCTGCGCCGACAAGACGTTTGTGTATCGGTAGGCCAGAACAGTAAAGTAGTTTCCCTCGACGTCCAAAAACGCCATGATGAGGTACTTCCACCCATCCTTCACTCCAACGCGCCACCAGCCCTTGATACCATCCTTCCACAGAAAAATAGGCGTGTAGATGATGAACATGAGGATGTAATTGAAGACGGTCTGGAACGCGGGGATGTTGGTGCCCGCATTGGCGAGGAAGCTGGTGAAGGTGTTGGTGGCCGTGATGCACAGCGCGAGAACTTGGCCCAGCGCGAGGACGATCCAGAAATCGAGGGTGGTCAGGTAGCTGTACCAATGGACAGACTTGACCTCGAGAGTGTGGATGCCCTGGCTGACGGCGGCATCTTCGTTCGTGGCGATGGAGGCCTGGGTAGCGTTGGCGGTTGGGCCCTTGGAGTCGCCCTCAGAGGAGGGGTTCTCGGGGGTGTTGACGGCGATGGGTTGAGTAGCCGACATGATGAAAGGTTTATTCGAGGGGTATCGTCAAAATGTCTATCTATCAATTAGCGATCGCATTCTGAACTGCTCGTAGCGCAATTGGTTGCGCCGGTGTCGCAACGTACCTCGTAAACCAATCGCAAAAGTAATGAATCACTGAGTAAGAATAATTCTCTCTTCAGATGAAGTCTTTCTATCGTCTCCGGGTGCAGCAAGCGCAAAGACTCAAAGTCGCTCGCTGATGTTCTTAAGAACTGATACGGCACATGTACCAATGTGCCGGTGTGTAGTTGTTGAAGGAAGCCGAGTTAACAGAGGTCAACATATGAAGTCGCAAAAGGTATCGCGGGGGGAGGGTTATTTGAGTTGCGCAAGAAATGTCTTGCTCTGGAGGCGAGTTTGTCGATCGGCACGGAGACACCGTTCAATACAGCGCTGATCTTGCAAGAGTAGCGAAACAGATCAAGAGCTAGAAAGACTCGAGAGGTCCAGGTCCTTGTCCTTTTTATTCTTCGATCATCTGCAATTTTTTCCCTTTCTTTTTTTTTCACTAAAGCGAGTTCTAGCTCTCGTTATTGGATCAGCTTGGTACCAGGATCCACGATTTATCGGGAGCCAAGAGCACAAGCTAGACTTGGTCGGGTCAAACGTCCTCGATTGAGCTTCCAGTGGCGTCTTGTCCGGTGGGGGACGGCGCCTGCCGGGGGGTCAAAGCTCCCGTTTGCAGGGGATGTTACAGTGCTTACAGAAGGGGGAACATGTGAAGAAAGGCACATCATGAATGTTACCTGCAAATGATTTCAGCGTGCACAATCAAAGGAATAGGTTAAAAAGATTGAAGGATATAGAACTCAATTGTAGATCTTTACCAATACTCAATGCTGTTGTGGCGTCTAGAGCTGACCTGAAGGAGGGTCACCATAGTGCTAGGTTTGTCCTTGTGGGAGAGGAACAAGATGAGGTGAGGATGGTGGGTAACCACGTGGGGGTAGGCAAGACAAATTGGCCGAAGCTATTTCATCGACTCGGTATCGAATCATTTCTTTTGTCTTGGTCACATTCTAAGTAATAATTATAACAATATTCCCTTCCCGTCGATATTTAACTGTGGAATCAGTGCTTGCGATTCACTCAACATGCAGTCCCTTAAAGTTATGCGGAACGAGCCGCAGTGTGTGTTATCCGTGCGCGCTGTTAAAACAGCCGCCAAGCTGAAATTCCCCGACCAGTGAAGCAGTCGCTGCAACCAAGTCGTTCGTGGTTGATAATAGCGTACAGTCGGTGGAGGCCGTATCAAATAACTAACGAACTGTACTGTAAATGTCGACAGATCGTCTTGAACCCTGCTGGGATTATGGCTTGGAAATAGCATCAGACATGGCTGCTCGTACTGTCTTTGCTATCCAGACATTGGTTCTCGTTGTACTATCCGTTGCTGAACTTCTCTCTATTCTTTGTTAGCTATGCCATGATTCTGGAACCTTGGCATAAGAATGACATACGGGATATAAGTGACAGTTGAGAAGCTATCGAAGGTGGTGCCAATGCTTCACGCTCTGGCAAAGCTGTAATCTCTTGAAACAGGAGATCAAAACAGTCCTTTTCTGAGTTTATGTTGAGCTTTCGTGATATGTTGTCCGCACTCAGCTTCCCTGTAGCGTGTTAGTGAGATGCCTTCAGTTGTTGATGCGTATGCAGTTTGGTGGACAGGTTTACCAGAATCTGTCGACGAAGACCCCGAAGGATCAGTACTCGACATGTCTCTCTGTAGCTACTTCTTGTCTCGTGCCCAGGGGCTATGAAGAAGTCAAAGTTTTGGGTGATGCATTTGCTTTAGTATGGCCGGGACATGGAGATGCTCCGATGTCCGATATACTGACACGACTATCTTCAGACGCCTAATGGATACTCATCAAACAATCTCAAGTCTAGAGTCGGAGTCGAAGGAGAGATCAAAGATACAGAGCTATGTGCTTTATATGTTAAATAAGACCTGGGTCTTGAAATGTCAACCCATACCGGCAACCGGGAGGCACAGCGGCCGGCGGTGGGGCCTCCGGCGCATCTCGTATTTCGTACCGGCCACCAAAGATCCACTGTAGGAAACATTCGACCTATCGTATGCTGCAGTGTTAAATGGAAGCTTGGCCTCGCGCTATTATACCAGATTCGGAGACTATTTAGCTTGAGCTGTCGATAAGGATGTGTGAAGTACGGCCAGATCTTCCGGTGTAAGTAAACCAACAAGCTGAGGATGAAGCCGAGGGGAATGCCCAGTTATAGCCTCCACTGGTTGAAGTGAGTTCTTCTTAGTTGGGGTTGAGCATTGCCTGGATCGACTGGAGTATTCTCATGAGTCTATGGAACTTGTAAGGTTGGATATAAGCTGTCACCTGAACTTGCACATTGATGTCCATATTCGCTCCCTTTCTGTTTTATCTCAACTCTTCCTCAAATGAACGGTTCAATAGAAAGCCCTTCGATTGGATCCTCAGGCATTCCTCATGACACCAGCTGAAACTCATGTCACGGGTTGAAGCCTCAGCACCTGGAATGCGCGTCCTCGTGGCCCAGGCAGCGGACCCGCTGATGTGCGCTATCAACTGGTCGTGACCCCTTGCGGAGAGACACCCAACGCTTCCCATTCGCTGATAAGCTTCCATGCCAACGGTATCAACCAATCACGGCACTCAAAGCCTTGTTGTCCCTCAGGGTCCCCTCCAACGTCATTCTACCGTGCGCCGACCTTATCATGTCTCGTCCATTCGAGCCGAACTCGGCCGCCTTCTTTCTTCTTCATCCATCAAAACAAGACGGTTTCACCCTCTTGTTCAACCACTGCCAGTCTCTGTCTTATTCCATAACGCCACTATGATTCTCAGGAGTAAAACACTTGCTGCTGGTTCGGCGCTGGTCGCTGTAGCTTGTGCGTCGCAACCTGGAGCTATCGAGCCTATCCCGGGTCCCATGAGAGACCTTACTTGGGGTCAGCTCAATTTTATCCACACAACTGATACTCATGGCTGGATTGGCGGTCACTTTCAGGAGTATGTTTTACCTGGTCACTTTGATGAATGACAACTAACATGACAGGCCCCAATACTCCGCCGACTGGGGAGACTACATCTCTTTCACCAAGCATATGCGCAAGCAGGCCGATGAGCAAGGAAGCGACCTTCTAGTCATCGACACCGGCGATCGCATCGAAGGCAATGGCTTGTACGATGCATCCTCCCCCAAGGGCCTTTTCCAGTACGATATCTATGCTGAAGCCGACGTCGACATCCTCTGCACCGGCAATCACGAACTTTACAAGGCCTACTCGGCTGATAAGGAGCACAACACCACCGTTCCAAACTACAAGGGCAAATATCTTGCTTCCAACCTCGATTACATCGATTTCAAAACGGGCGATCGTGTTCCCCAAGCTCAGCGCTACAAGAAGTTCAAGACAAAGAACCAGGGTCTCGAAATTGTAGCTTTTGGCTTCCTTTTCGACTTTACAGGCAATGCCAACAACACCGTTGTGCAACCTGTGGAAGATACCATTAAGGAGGGTTGGTTTCAGGAGGCTATTCGGGAGAAGCCAGATCTCTTTGTTGTCATTGGTCATGTTGGTCTTCGCATGGAGGAGTTCAAGGTGATCTTTACCGCCATTCGAAAACAGAACTGGCATATCCCCATTGCCTTCTTCGGCGGCCATGCACACGTCCGAGATGCTGTTCAGTACGATTCCAAGGCTTTTGCGATAGCCAGTGGTCGGTACTTTGAGACCATTGGTTGGATGTCAATTGATGGGATCAGCAAGGGCAACACTAAGGAGGTCGAGGCAGCTGCTTCACCCACCTTTACCCGACGATACATCGACAACAATCTCTACGGACTACACTACCACACTGGTTTGAATGAGTCAACCTTCCCCACTGCAGATGGCAAGAGAGTCACTCAGATGATCACTCGTGCTCGCAAGGCACTTCAGCTTGATTACAAGTTTGGTTGTGCGCCAAAGACCCTCTGGATGACTCGAACCAAGCATACGGATGAGGATAGTATTTACTACTGGATCGCTAATCAGCTTTTGCCTGATATTATTACTCGCAAGGATCGCAAAGATAAGGCTAGACTGGCCATCTTCAACACCGGCGGTATTCGATTCGACATCTTCAAGGGTGGCTTCACACGCGATAGTACATATGCTGTCAGCCCCTTCACCAGTGGTTTCAGCTACATTCCGGACGTTCCGTACAAGGCCGCTTCCAAAGTCATCGATCTCTTGAACAGCGCCGGAAGGATCTTGTCAGAGAACGGTGCGGATGTCAAGTTCTTAGCTATGCCTGAGCAGGCATTCCCCGCTCCAGCCATGAAGGCTATGTTTGAGGCTAATAAGGAGGATGAGGACGAGAAGCGTCTTGAACTAAGGAGTTTCCTTGACAAACCTGACCTGACCTCCGGATATACTACCAAAGACGACATTGGCACTGATGGTGATGACACCATTCACGAGCCTGTCAAGTTCTACGAGCAGCCCAACTGTGTTCAAGCTGAGATCAACATGCCTTCGAAGGGCGATCCGGAGACAGTTGACTTTGTGTTCCTTGATTTTATCCAGCCTTGGATCATCCCTGCCCTGAAGTTTGCTGGCGCGGGTGATTACAGTGATGCTGATGTTCAGCGATACATTGATGGTACTTTTACCTACCATATGGCGCAGTGGATTAGCAAGAACTGGCAGGGCGACTGCTAGATCATTGTGTTAAATAGATGGAATTGGGATGCCCCATGGAGTTTTGACATTCGGGATAGCATAGTTAGAGCATAGCTTATTGGTCATCATTGAGATTAGATTGAATACAAGTAGTCATATACACCACCCTCTCGTTCCAGCCTTAGTCGTGTCGAATGGAGGCTTATTAGACCTTAAACAATGTACTAACACCTACATCAATGGTCAGAAGTTTTCTTGCTCTCTGAGGCACCAGTTAGTAAAGACACTCTAGTCAGGTAATTTAAGTCACAGTCATGGTCTGAACAAAGGTCAAAGGCAATGCAATAGATTGAAGATGCAAGCTAAGTGCCTATATATATATATATGTATACCCAACCAGCTATGTTCCATCTCTAATATTCGTTCTAAGGAAAGGACCTCATGCAAGGCATGAAAACAGAAAAGACCAAATGCACTAGTTCAATCCCGATCCAAACCCAACCTCAAAAGCCAGTATCAGACCAAGATAGAAGATATTATCGAGAGTCTCATCAAGAACCCAGTGACTCCCATAGCTATCAGGTCATAAGATCAAAAGACCACTTAAGCCTTGGGGAACTTGAATCCAGGGGGGACACAGTAGGGGCTACCGCTTGGCTTGTAAAAGACACAAGAGGTCTTGGGGGGGCAGACACCAGCAGCCTTTGCCAGGTAAGTAACCTTATAGAAGAGGGGGAGGAGTGGTGATGACTTACAACATACTTGCCGTTGACATCGCAGACCTGCCAGCCAGTCTTGTCAGGGGTGCAAGAATAAGTTCCAGGCTTGCAGCCCGTGGTGGAAGCATCAAGGGGAGTGGCAGCGGCCAGGGAGGCGAGGGCAGCGAGGGCGAGTGTGAACTTCATGTTTGCGGTTGGTGGTTTCTTGTAAGAAGAAAGATGTAGTAGAGCGAGAGTGTGTTTTGTAGCGAGAGAAGACAGTGTTTGAGTTGATGAGGATGGAGAAGAAAGATTGGGATCTGGGGGTTGAGAAGGGGTGTTTATATACTTTATTTCCTCACGTCTATAGCTCTTTGCCTGACCATGTTTCTATTATTGCTTCATGAGTTCAACTTGATTTACACGAGCTGACGGTGGAGGCCATGCTCGGCCTCAGTCCTAGATTCATGCTATTTTGGTGCCGTTTCGCCCGTGGAGAGACGGGACATCGTCTTGCAATACGAGGCTTACTCCAGAATGTGACGATACACAAGGTATTCAGTCAGTGTCTCTCGACTTCCATTATTCTAGCTCGTTCGTGCTAGTTCCTGTCAAATGGCAACGTTAACTTGTCAAGGGTGCTAGACCGGGAGTGGCATATCGGACTCGCTTCTGGGCAAGCCACTTACACAACATCACTAGATAGTCACACGATCTGAGCTGCCAGCCCTACAGATGTGGTGTTACAGGTATTTTCATGATGATACAGTGTTAAAACTAACATCAAGTCTACGTCTGTATATCATCAAGAGCATGATATGATGCCGTGCAGTGTTGTTCATGATATGATACTGCAATAACCTCACAATAAAACATCATAAACTGACATAATACAACACCAAAACAGGGGCACTCATACCCGCACAGCCAGCTGTGCGATTAGTATCACGTGCTTATTGCACAGCCGGCTGTGCAGATAAGGCCACGTAAGCCTTTTTAGTCAATTAGGCACAGCCGGGTTAATAACAGTTAACTTATCTTCTTATTATATTTACATTAATAATAAA
>JAAQPG010000007.1:0-26600 GCA_013186905.1 Fusarium udum
TAGCTAAGTAAAAGCTTTTAATTAATTAAGCTTACTTTTCTCCTACTTATATTGCTTTATATACTATAGAATTATATAGTATAGGGTTAGCTTACTAAGAGATAAATTTTAGTATAGATATTAATTTGGCCTTTTATAGCAACGCGCTAAGAGTTAGGCGGAATAACGTTAGCCTAGAACGCTAGCTTGGCGAAGCATTTATATGTAGGGTAACGCCAGAATGGCCAACCCCAATCGTTGCCTTCTCTCGCAATTCTTAATTCAGTTGGCATCAGAGCATGATATCGACATATTAGATTTAAATCAAGAAGCCAGGATATGCTTTGTGTTTTTTATTGGATGTGGTGTGACGGATACACCAGCTATTAGACAGACGGAAAGTTCACTTTAGCGTTTGTAGATAACTTCTCTTTAATTAAGGACATTTCAGCACTACATATTTTGGTGATTCAACGGTGGATAGAGTGCTGAAAGACTATAACGTCTAAAAATAAGTACCATTTGACTTCCCTGGATATTTCTTTATTGTATTGTCCCGAACAGACAGTAGGTTTTTGCCCACTTCTATTCTAAGCATTGAGGCACGCACTGGTTACAACACCGAGACTTTGCAAGGGTAACAAAGGCAGATCTAGAGTTATCAATTCTCCTTGCTGATCGATCGATCCCCCCTCAAACTCATCATGGTGAGACTCTAAAAAGAAAGAATGCGTGTTACGACACTGATATCACCGTAAAGAGAGCAATCAGCAATTCCAAGATATTGGTTTCAGACGGAATCTCGTCGTCCCGGGTGCACCAGCGTCTTGTCATGTCACAGTTACCGTCTCATCCCTCAATTTAAGCTTAATATTAGCTGCGATACTGCTCCGCGGAGCTGTGACCAGGGCGTTGGCTGGCTTGGCATGTTTCCGTCTAGTCTTAGTGCAACCATCCTGAAACACGTCTCGACTCTCCAGTCTCCCACTTGCCGCAGACATCTCCTACGTATATGATACCACGAACTTATTCCCGTTCTTATCACGGAAGTTGATCTTTCCAATCCCTCGCTTTTTCGTCGTTCGATTGTCGTACGTTCTTTTGCTCAGCCCTGGCGGCTTTTTTCGTTTGTGTTTGTTTGTGTATTTCCCTTCTTTGCCCTGGAGGCCTTATTTGTGCTTTTAGTAATTGGTCGATCGCTTTAATTTCGTCATGTCGATTTCGTCTTGTCCGGTGTCGGGGTCCGTGGGGGGAGAGTGTCCGGTCGGTGGTGGTTCCTCGCGATCGGGGCAGACGCGACGAGGCTGTGCGTTTTCGGCGGCGGCGCAACCTGGGGATCTCCATGCTGCATTTGATGTGAGTGAAGACGAGCAAGTGTTGAGGAGAGGTACTGATTGAACATGTAGATTCCACGGGGCATCGATACAGAAGAATGGCTTCGCGCAAGGTAGGATGTTCACGGAACAAAGTAGGCCACAACAAGGCTGACATGCGACTGAACAGAGAACGAAAGACGATCAATGAACTCCTCTACGCTGACTACCCCTCCCGCGAAGAAGTCGATTCCGTCAAGAGCCAACAAGAACTCGATGCCATGAACGCAAGCGACCACGATCTCCTCGCCATCGCCCTCGGCGCACCAGCACGACAAGTCCTCCAACGCGCTCAAGAAATCGGCCCCCAGACAGGATGGCGCGATGGATACCTTAGCGTCGAACACGGCTTCTGTCCCCCAGATTACGAAGAGCCCATCGCTGCGCTTGCAAGATCGCCGGGTCGTATTTGGTCTGATCTCTGTGAACGTATGCCAGGATGTTGCGCTCGGGGAAGAGTGCGAGAAGCAGTCGCTGCACTACCGCTTGTCGAGGGCACTGAGGAGAATATTCCTGATCAAGCTCTTTGGGGTGCTGTAGTTGCGCTCGGTATGCTCTGCTCGATATATCGATTCGAGGATAAGCATGATGGAAAAGACGCACTTGCCATCACAGACGGATCGACAACGAAGCCGCAGTGTCCCATGGGTGACGACCTTTGTGAAGAGCTGGAGGGTATCCCACTGTGCATCGCTCTGCCGTACTATCAGGTCTCGCGAAGAATGGGAAGAACCCTGCCCCACCTCTCATTTCCTGACCAAGCTTCCTACAACCTCAAGATCAGAGACGTCAAGTCAAACACCCCATATCTTGCACGCTTCGACAATACTGATCTTCGATGGCCCATGTTCGGCGAGAGGGCTGAGGTCGCATTTCTGAAAGGATGCGCCGATACCTCTGGTATGTCTTCCCCCTCCACTACAACTCGTCAACTAACACTCCCAACAGCCTCATTCCAACATGGCCCCGATGCCATCGCGGCTTGTCAAGAGCACGTGATGACAGGCAACATCGAAGGCCTTCTCCACGAGATGATCCGCTTGAAGGAGATACTCGAACGAATGCCCAACGCTTTTCACAGCATTTCGCCCAATCCCAACGCAGGCGACAACTACGTATCGGCCGACAAATGGGTTCGATGGGGTCTCTTCTCATCGCCTCTGTCAAAGCGAGTCCCCGCTGCTTCGGGCCTGCAGTTCCCCCCGTATTTAGTGATGGATGCCTTCTTGGGTCGCAAGACGTAGGTCGAGCTGTGAAAGCCTGGAGCTAGATCTAACTTGAAACAGACATGCATCTTTCCTTGGCGTTGAAGCCCTCCATCTTCGAGCATGGCTCCCCTCTAACCACCGCGCCTTCATCGCCGCAATCCAATACCACTACTCCATCCCTGAATTCGTCCGACGATCCGGCGACCCACGTCTAATGGGTGTTCTCGAGGGCATCGTCGAAGCCTACGCCGGTGAACGCGGTTTCATGGGGGTGCATCGCTACAAAGTCTTTGGTATCCTCGAAGTCGCCGCCAAGACAGGACGAACAGCCACAAATGGTCTTTCCGGCGCTGCTGATGCTACAAGACCTTGGGAGGAGACCCATCGTCAATTCTCGGATACTATGAAGGAGCGCCTTGAGCCTTTTCGGGGCAAGCTTGCTACGGAACCGCATGCGATGAGGGGGACTTTTGAGGAGTGTCGGTATATGGCTAAGGTTGCGAGTTGCTCTTCCATTGATCAGGATGCAAGTAGGTCAACTGCCATGGTCACTCTGGACATTCGCGATACCGGTATTACTTTTGCGCCTGGTGATCGTGTGGCGGTTATGCCTCTCAACAGCTGGGAGGAGTGCGCCAAGATGGTTGCTGCTTTGGGACTCGATCAACACGTTAGGGAGCCAGTCGACACTACAGGGACCTGGTCACGATTCGAGCACCACCTCTCCACAGTTACAAGAACGGCTCATAGACAACTTACAGTCATCGACATCCTCCGCCGCGGCCACCTAGCCCCGATCACCAAGGAGCTTACCGTCAAAGTCCACGAACTCCTCCACGCTTCATCCAACACTGTCCTCCAAGTCCTTGCAACCGAAGAATGGCCTGTCCGTGGATCCTTGGGCGACCTTCTCCAAAAGGCCGTCCTCGATACCCCAAGCCACATTTGGAATAGGGCATTCAACCTCGAAGACCTGAGCTGGCTGTCCGAGCTCGTTCAGCTTGAAGTGCCCCGAACATACTCCATCTCTAGTCACAGCAACGAACTGCTCCCCAGCACCGTCGACCTGACCATCTCCCGCGCCGAATACGAGCTCTCCCCAATATTCTCCCAAGGACAGACCGTCACGAGAGCCGGTGTCGCAAGTGGTTTCTTTAATCCTCCTCCCCTGTCCGCAGAGAACAGCCTCCTGTACGAAGTCCTGATTGGTGTTTCTCGACCAGTGGCTTTCCAACTTCCAATCGACAAAATGGTTCCATGCGCTTTCTTCGCCGGAGGAAGTGGTATCGCCCCCTTCCGCAGCTTCTGGCAGCATCGGCTAGCAACTTCAGGTCTCTCTGGTGGGCGCAACCTGCTCTACCTGGGAGTTCAGTCTCGTGAGAAGTTCTGCTATGAGGCTGAGCTGCGGGAACTAGTCAACATGGGTTTCATGGAGGTCCATCTTGCGTTCTCCAGAGATCGTCATGGTCTGGCATATGATAATGTCTCCAGGGATCTTGTGGAGAAGCCGACTCCCCCTAGATACATCGACAGCCTCATCGTCGAGCAGGGTAACACGATTTGCGACATGGTCATGTCAAAGAAGCAGGGCGGTCTCGGTGGTCACTTGTACGTCTGTGGCTCAGTGTCTGTGTTTGACTCTGTCATGAGCGGTATCCGAAAGGCCATGTACAACTACCGCACAGCAACCATGGAGACTGTCGACCTGATCATCAACAAGGCCTTTGCCGAGCGTCGCTTCATGCTTGACGTGTTCATGTCTCCCAAGGCCCTGCCCTGCAACCTCCCGACGATTTCACTCTCTAGCCTCGCTCTGCACACTGGCCATCGCCAAGAGTCTCGAATGTGGATTGCCGTGCACGGAAGTGTTTACGACGTCACCGACTTCTGTCCCATGCACCCCGGCGGCACCCTCATCATCAAGTCCAACGCTGGTGTTGACTGCACCAAGTCCTTTGACAACCTTGCGCATACCAACAACCCCGAAGTGTCGAGTCTGTTGACGAGGTACTTCATTGGTCACTTGGCTCCCAAGCCCGATTATCGTGATAGCGATGTTTCCATGCTTCATGATCTTTGGGCTTCGTACTTGAGGGTCACCGTCGAGACACTTGTCGCTCATCAGTTTGAGATGAACGATATCATGGGCGAATCAATTGACTCTCCCTCTGCGTATGATCCCAACGGTATCAGCAACATCTGGCTTCGAGAAGGCCTTCCAAACACCATTGCCATTCGAACCTTCTACGACTACCAGAATCGTTTGCTGCAAGGTGGTTTCGCAGCACTTTTCGGCTCCAAGTTGGAGGAACTGGTCCTGCGCCTCTCATTCAACTTCGCCAACTCCGGTGGACCTGGTGCAGCCTCCAAATTACCAGACATATTAGGTACAATTGCGCGTGCTAAGTCTGGCAGCGACGCAGTTCGCAGTGCAAAAGAGATCAGTTCTCTAGGAGATTTTGTTTGCGATCCATCTTCCGAGCTGCGCTTCCAAGAGCGGGGAGTCCTCGACTTTACCGCCAAATGCGTGCAGCTTGACATCGAGCTTTTGGAAGATCTACGACAAGAGGCTTGCAACGGCATGGACGCTTTCGAGAGCATCGCTACTGTTCTCGACTCTTTCGATGGGTCCAACTCGGACTCTACGCCTGTGGCTGCCCTGTCCTCCTTCCTGCTGCAAACTTTGGAGAGGATGGCACACCGATTGGCGATGTTCTACACTCAGTTAGCACGCCTGTCTGTGTATCAGCCTGAGCTCGAGCATAACCCAGCCCGAACCCGATGGGCGTTCGTTAGGCGATGCATCCGTGATGGTACCTTCTTTGTCATGACGCGATCGCGCAACGATGAGCAATCGATGGACGGACAATCTGAGTCTTACTACATTAACTCAAAGTCGCTGGAGAAGACAACCTTTGACAATATCCTCTCACAGATCAAGCATGTGATTACTTCCTCGACGGTGGAACCACCAACGACAATCGCTCAACCAGCCACTGTCAATGATGTTCACCACGAGAGAGTCAGCACTCTCACCAAGGATGGAACGGTCGCCTCATCTGCATCGCGACTGAACGTCGGGGCAGTCGAAAGCATGGGAAGCTTCGTGAAGAAGAACGAAAAGGCAATCCGTCGTCTGAGCAGCATGCCAAGTCAACTGCAGCTGGAGGACCTCAACAAGGCTATCTCGATCAACAACAAGTCAGCCCCACGGGAGGTCGAGTGCGCGACCGCATTGGACACGAGCCCCGGTCGCTTCAAGCCACTAGAGCTCAAGACAGCCCTCGAGCTAGATCCCAACGCGTTGCTTGCCTGCAAGGACCAAATGCTTACGGCACGTATGAGAATTATGGCCGGTTATGAAATGATGTCATGCTCAGCTTCCAGGTTTAGTGCCCCGACAAAGTGCATCTCAATCAGCTCTATTTCTTTCGAAGAGGCCGATGAATTGGTTGTGACCAACCCTCAACCGCTCATGGAACGCTTAAAGTCCATTCCAGACGACGAGAGCGTCCCATCCTCAGCATCATGCACAACTGCTCAATCCCGTCGTAGCTCACTCAGTGGTAGCTCTGTTACAGGTTCTATCGCCGAATCCTTCATCCCAACACCTCGATCTCGAGCATATGAGACTAGCATGGCCCTGAAGCTGAAGCTTGAGGGTTTGAACAGACGGTCGCGTGGAGAATCTGTTTCGTCTCGTCAGAGCTTCATTTCGGCTTCAAGTGCGATGGATCTGAGGAGGAATAGGTCCGTGTCTGGTAACAGGAATGCATCGAAGAGGATGTCTATCGACCCGGGTCACTCGAGGGAACAGTCGGCTGGCAGGCTGTTGGCGTTCAAGCTGGGAGCTTTGGCGGGCGAGAGGCGGTCATTCATTCCACCGACATGGTAGACACCTATAGTATTCTCGCTCAACCAATAACAGTATTTGAATAAGCTAGTTCAAGCTTGTAACTATCAATGTCATTCATTATATATGATAACGATAAAATGGACCTCTAACAGATATTGGTTATGGCACACGTCAAGAGATTTAATGCCATCATGCTTCGCGAGGACGTGACCGGATTTATAACAGCTCGAAAGGCAATTGAACATGTGATTGAACTAAATGAGTGATTTCCAAACCCGACTTAGCAATAACAGCGACATCATGAAAAACTATCACGCGCTTTAAATAGAATGCCCTGAGACTAAGATCTCATTGAACCACCACCTCCCGACGCCTCAGCTGTCGGCCGACCATTCCACCACCGATAAATCGTCCCAAAGATGTTAAGACTTCCAGTAGTGGAGGCCCGGGCTCGGGCCTGACGCTGACGTGCTTCGCGGAAGAACTCTGCCACCTGATTCACAGTACCCCACCATTCGAACACAGTTTCTCTCCAAGAAGCCTCTTTGACATTTGGCATATCTCCATATACCAAAGGTGGAGTTTCCTGTGCGATCGGAACAGCTTCAATAGCGCATCTGCCGTCGACAATATTGACAGTGACACCAACAGCGGGAGCGCGTAGAGTCTTGGCCGCTTCGGTTTCCAGGAAAGGCACCCTTTTCTCAACTTCCCGCATAAACTGGAGTTTGGTAGGCTTGTAGCGACGTTCTGCATAGCGACATCTGATCAAGTTGCGAAGTTCTTCGCGGCGCTCGTGTCGTTTATCGACATAGTCTAGTCCGGGGAAAGAGTCTGAGGTGAGATTTCCGCCTGTGACTCCATGATGGTAAATGTGAGCTCCATGGTAGCGCCTCTCCGAGGATGAAGGGCTGGAGACCTTCTTAAACATCGTGTCTTCATATAGACTCTGCATTCTGTTGAAAGCTTGTTTGAAGGAGCCAGCGTTGTATGAGTCCCAAAAGCTTGTGACAATGGTGATATTGCGGAAGAAGTCTGGGCCACAGAAGCATTGTAACCAACGAAGCGTCTTAGCATCCTGTTGGTCCAGCCTGGTTCCTGGACGCCCAATGACGAAGAGGACTCCGACAACTTCAACGAAGGACCCAAAAGCAATCAGAGAGCTTACTGAGTCCTTGAATGTTTCAATGTCGTCCCGGTTGGGATCTCCAAACCCCGCTGTATCGATAAACAGATATTGTTCATCATCAATGATACCAGGAATTATGCGATAGCTCTTGGTGCCTAGGCTGTGTTACAAACATAGAGACTTGATAGGTGATAGTCTTGCGGGCCTACCTGTTTGAAGAGTTGTGCACGGCTGTAGCTCACTGTGATCGGTGAGCTCAGACAGGATAGAGGTCTTGCCCGTCCCAGCTTTACCAACGACGAAAATGAGCTTCGTACCACGGAGACTACATGAAAGGTTAGAGTTTGGGAGTCATCGGTGGGTCGATTTGGAAACATACTGATTCCCAACGAACGATATAATGCGTCGAGTCACTCCTCCGCGAGTCTCGGAAAGGAGACTATTCAGTTTCTTGAAGCCCCAAGTCCACCTCGGAGAGGTTCCATCTAGGTTCTGATGCACACTTTCAGATGTAAGCCAAAACAGATCTTAGCAGAGCAGCAGCATTAGTTGCTCTTTACCTATCGCTGGTATCATCTTCGGATGAGTCTTGGCCATTATACGCCATCCCATTCTCTTGTGTTGAACATTGATCTTCAACATCAGATGGACTGGTCTTGCTGCAACGTACAAGTCCACGTTCGTCTGAAACGTCGATTGGATGAGCAGTGTCAGTGGTAACGGGCATCTCAATGATGGCCATGTTGGCACTGGAATGCAAATTTGAAGAGTAGAGATGATACAGTCAGGTTCGGTCTTGATGAACGTAGAATGGTTGTGAAGTGATGAAGGAAGACTTGAGATTTAGAATATCTTGTGCCGCGAGGGGCCAGGTACTTATAGGCATTTCGTACGCCGACGAGCAGGAAGCTGCGAGATAAGCAGACGTGCCCAATCCGCTCAGTATGGTGTTACCAATGCCCAATCAATTGATCTTGAGACCCTCCAACGCAGAAGCAGGCTGTAGATGATGCGATAACACTGGCTGTCTTAGACCGGCTGAGGTAGGCTCCTGCTTGAAGGTGAAGATTGTCTGCATCCGATTGGCTCTTCACTATTGTCCGCCCCACCCTCCATTGGCATAGGTGGGGTTGGCTTAGACGTGCCATTGGTCAATTTCAGTTTACGATATTGTTCAATCTGCACCTTTGACTCGCTTGCTACCCAAAGGACTCATCAGCGTCGGAAAAGACATTGCCCGAACTGATACTCACTTGTCATTGGTACGAGGTGCTTGTTTATCGAGTGGGTGATTACGTCTCAGCTGCAGCAACGTGTTGTGTGGCGGATGGATTGCAGGGTCCCAAGAAAACTATTATAACCCCATCCGCCCATATCGCATATCTATCCTTCTCCATCCAGACTTTTACCTATACCACCCTAGAACGAGCCTTGATTACCGTCGATAAATTGAACGTTTGTCACTATGAATCTATCAAAGGGACATATTGAGGAGACTTTGGATGAAGAAGCCAACCTGAAAGCTGTGATGCCGATTATACAGACTTTTTACATCGAGGACAATGTTCCTGCGTGGCTTGTATCAAGCATCTTGGACGAGTTCTTTGACTTTAAAATAAGGTATGTCCGTGCTGTCCGTTATCCTTGGTAAATGTCATTACTGCGGTTTCAGGTTACATGATATCATAAGCGCTTTGCGTTGTTCTATTTGCCGTACTAACATTGGAAAGCCAGGGGTGCCTCAGAAAGCGCTTCGTGAAGAAAGCCGTGGGTGACTCCCGTGTCAAGAAGAGGACGCGGACAAAGGACCCAGAAGATAGAAGGATACAGGTTATCCTTGGCATTCTCAAGTCCATCAACTCAGCTCGCTTTGCGCCTCTGCTACGATCCAATCCTCGCCTTCAGCGACACCTGCTTCAAGAAAAAGCACTCTACTCCATCAGCCAAATTTTAGATTCCATGTTTGTTCCAGATGGGAATCAGACTTGGAAAGCCAACCATATTGGCTTCGTTTGTCCAGATGGTACAGACCTGTCGCCCGAAAAATGGCGAGCTGTAGAAGCCTATTGCGATTCCATGTCCACCATGCTCCGCTGCAACCAGATTCGGGCAGCTCAACTGTTACTCAGTGAACTTGACAATGGGTTGGGAGGCTTCGTTGATCAGGTGGATCCGCTATTCCTTGGAAAGATATGGAAGCTGGCAATGCTTCTCCGTGGCTTGGATCGACGAGCTCCTCAGCTCCAAGCTCTATCAATAGTCCTTGGGAGGCTGAGGGATAATGCCTATACTAGATATGGGCCCGAAAACCCCGTGGCCGATATTCTTGACTGCATCCTGGACGTTGCAGAGGCAGATTTCAGAATCACAATTCGAATCGGGTTTCAAGCGACTCTCAAGAGCCTCGATGATAAAGTCTCAGATGAGAACATCATGACGCTTAACCTTTGGTCTACCTACGCCCAATACTTCTGCAAGCCATACGTCAAGACCGTCAAGCGCAAGCCGCTTTCTTCCAGCCAAGCACCTCAACCAAAGACTCTCGCCAAGACAGCACGGAAGAGTGCATCTGAGACTCCACCTTACGTGCGGCTCGAGGACAGTATACGGAGTGACATATTGTTCCTAAAGTTCAACCAAGTTTGGCACGAATGCCACAATCCTGAGAGAATGTCAATTGAGTTGTGGCGACAGTCCGAAGCATGCTTGCGAATTAGTCATTATTATGCTTACAGTGCATTCTGGGTATGCGGAAAGACAATTATAGCACAGAAGATGTCGCAGGACATCATAGAGGACGCACAGCCTATTCTAGCTTCTCAAGCTGTCTGGACCAGCAGGGCTATGGCTTTTACTGTTGCAAGTAGAATATGTGCCGGGATTCATCGCAAGCAAATGGAATTCGAAAACTGCGAAGCAACACTTATGCAGGCCATTGGCTTGCTGAGAACCGGCGACAACACTTGTCGCATCAGAGCTATTGGGCTATGCTTGACACTCTCTTCGTGGAAACGTGAGTGGGGCGATGTTCAAGGATCGCAGCAGATAGACGAGTTGCTTCTTGAGATACAAGGGGAGATTGAGGGATACGACATGTGCCAGAACTGCAAGCCCAGTCTCAAGTGCGGAGGTTGTTCTCGAAACCGGTCGAATTGTCTTCGGTGTCAATCGACCAGGCGCAGAAGGTGTCGCACATGCAAGGTCGCTGGTCAAAGACGACGAAACACCATTAGAGCCAGACGAGAACTCGTGGCGTTTTCAAGGATTGACACGTCTATTGACACTTCTGAGCTGATGGCTCCATGGATGGTGGATGACGGCAATTGAGGGCCACAGTAGAACGATCAGAACTTTCGGTTCTACATTTGGTTTCTATTGCCGAGCTGGCAGATGTGCAAAGCGATTGGTCGGTCGATTGGTCGATGCATGAAGCCCTGCAACGAATTTTCTCGTATGCGAACCCTGTCACTACCACAATCACAATGCAAGGTCATACAGGTCGCATAATCCCGCGGCTTTCTCTGTACGCATGTCTCAGAACTAAACCCAAAGCCATCAGCAATACATAGCTAGTCAAGACATTCTTCTCATCATGCCTATTATCTGACATTTGAGATTCCTTAGCTGAACGTTGGACATGACCCGCAGCCCCATGTCCTTGATGATTAGCACCCAACGGTTGATTGACACTTCCGCCACGGAATGTAACCCAAGACCACATGTATGCGTTGGTTCGTAATGCCCTCAACAGGGATGCAGTGGAAACCCCCTCATTAACCGACAGTCCGACACACGAGCGGTCTGTTCGTGCTTTTTAATCCCTCTTTTAGTTTTCGACGGCGCCAAGTTTAATCTCAATCTGACACTTTTAGTATATCCGGTGCGAATATTGTACGAAAATGTCGTCCCCAAAGTCGCAAAAGTCTAGGTCACCTACCAAGTCGCCTCCAGGACCGCAGTCCCCTGCTGCAGTGGGCCAGGTCGCTGAAGAGCAGGCGGCAATTGAAGTTGTATGAATCAGCCCACGATGTTTTTGACGGGGTCTGAAAACTGATGAGAGTCTTTGGTTACAGGATGATGATTCGGATTCTTCTTACTCCAAATCGTGAGTCAACATCAGTCATGGCCTTTTAGCAATATTTACGTGATTACAGGACCGGAATTACGGATACCGAGTCACTTCGGTCGTCGATTATGGCGTTTAAATGGGAGAATGGACGAAGATACCACGCCTATCAAGATGGATCCTATTGGTGAGCTCTTATTCTGTGCTTTTTGATGTTGTAGTCGGCTTATACCATTAGGGCTCCCAATGATGATCGCCAACAAGAGGCTGAAGACCTTATGTAAGGACAACATTCAGGACGAGCACTGGCAACCTTCTGACATATTTGAGCAGGCACGAGGTTTATAGAATCATCCTCGGCAATTCGCTGTATGAGGCACCCATTGGCGACAACCCTCAGGTAAAGAACACCCCAAATTATCCTGGCGTTCTCTAATTGGCAGACAGAAAGTTCTTGATATAGGATGCGGAACTGGTATCTGGGCAATGTGAGTTCACGTACATTAAGCATGTCTCTGATTCCAAGGCTAACAAATGCAGCGAATTCGCTGATGAGCATCCTTCGGCTGATGTTCTTGGCGTCGACCTTTCTCCCATCCAGCCAAACTTCGTACCTCCCAATTGCAGATTCGAGGTTGACGACATCACAAACGAATGGACTTATCCCGACGACACCTTTGACTTCATCCACGCCCGCTCCATGATAGGCTGCCTTCCCGACTGGACCGAGTTTTACCGCAAAGCATTCAAGTATTTTTACTATTCAAGGCTATATGAGCTTCCTCTGACTTCTATAGGCACACGAAACCTGGTGGCTGGGTGGAGAGTGTAGAGCTCTGGGGCAACTCAAAGTGCGATGACGATACCTTGAAGCCTGAGTCGCCACTCCACAAGTGGGTGGAGGTCTTCAAGAAGATTGAATCTCTGACGGGCAAATCATTCTTTTGGGATGACAAAATGCAGGAGTCCATCTCTGATGCTGGATTCATCAATGTTTCGGGTCGAAGGATCAAGGTGCCTATTGGAACTTGGCCAAAGGACAAGACTCTCAAGCAGTGGGGCGCTTGGAATCGTCATTTCCTTCTTCAAGGTCTTGAGGGCTTTTCCATCCGTGGTCTGACCGAAATGCTTGGCGTAAGTTGGAGTAGATGTCGGATATCCAGGAAGTTTGCTAATGGATCTAGTGGAAATACGAGGATGCTCAGCTGTTCTTGGCCGATATGCGCAAGGAACTGACGAACCCGGCTCTGCATGCGTATCTTGATGTGTAAGTATAGCTTGCTTTTTGAAGATCAAAAACACATGCTGACATACTTCTGCACGCAGGACTGTATTTTATGGACAGAAGCCAGAGGCTTGAAATGCTGGTGTAACACGTAGTGGCAGCATGAGATGTGTCTCAGGATTGCTGAGTATAAAACAAAATACTGCATATTGATGGAGAGTATCTCATGTGCACTAATGTCTAGACAGTGGAATCAAGGCTTAGGCAAGATGCGAATTACCAACTTTGGTTAACTTTCACTGGAGCCTCCAATGTACTGTGGCGCAGCAATGAATGAGAGTGGCGGTGTCCATGGCCAATTGGATTGCGTGGGGAAGGAAAGTGGAGTAGAGGGAAATACCTGCCTCAGGCACGACAGTGGAGGTTGGCACGACAACGCACTGCAATGTCAACGTCAACAGCCTGACTCCACCAAGCACCGACAATGAACAAAATCTATAATGAAGTGAGCATTTCATACATATCATGACAACACAAGCTAGGGTGATCGCGTGGATTGAAAGTCTGCCCCAGAATTATTCCCTCAAACTGTCGCCAGATCTAGCTACAGCAGCATTAGCACCAGCATCACCAGCCCGCAAACGCAAGCGCAACATCTCAGTACAAGCACAGGAGCTAAGCCCGCCATCATCAATATCAATACTCAGTATGGACGCCGATGTCCCCGAAACACCCACTAGGAAGAGACAGCGGCTACAGATAGACGCGGATTTGGAGCTAACCCCTCGGCCTCAATATGAAATCTCAAATGAGCCACTCAGGGCACCATCGTCGCGCGCCAGCTCCAGCGCTTCTGGTCGCACTCGCTCTACATCACCGTTGAAGAGACAATTTCTGGAACTCCGTCTTGATGAGGGAGGTTTGGAAACGAAGGCACTTACCGTGGATGCTCTTGAAGCGCTTCCGAATCCCGAGGCGGTTTCTCTTTTACGCACCATGCGACGCATTGGTAATTGCAGAGGCATCCTTCCCCAAGGTATGCGTGATGAAATTCTCCAGGGCCACGGTGTCAAACAAGATGGCCTAGACGACTGGGACTTGGCTTTCAAAGACTCGAATGCTTTTGTCCACCTTCCCGGCCGAATCCCATCAGCTAGAGAGATCGAGTTGGTCTGCAACTGGACAACAGACTGCATTGATTCGAAGCATGAGGAGGCTGGCTGGAACGACGAGGTCCATTTTCGTTTGCTACAGGCAATATTTAGAGAGCCAGGGGAGAAGATAGGAGGACTCTTTAACATCACCACCAGGCAAGGAGCCTATTCATTCGGCTTGACTTGATCCTTTGCTGACTCGTTCCAACAGCTATACCGCCCGTCCACACAAAAGCTGGCTGCCAAGGTCAATCGGCTCCAAGATGGTCGACTTTTGCGTCTACGCCGACTCAACACAACAAAACAGTGAGACAGTAAAGTCCTACGAGGACTTCTGTCGCACAACCCCAACCAGATCCGTCAACCACACTGACTTCCAACGGTTGCAGACGCATCCGATAGTATTAAGCATCGAGACGAAAGCAGGGAGCAATTCCGATGCAGCTGAGCTCCAGATTGGAGTCTGGCACGCCGCTCAATGGGCATTCCTCAAGTCGTCGTTATTACGGGCGCAGGATGGTGCATGCTCGATGGAACAGCAGACCAAACAAGTCGACGAAGCCTTGGCACGGTTGCGTTTTATCCCCGCTGTCATTGTGCAGGGACATAGATGGCTTTTCGTTCTCTCGACGCGCCAAGGACAAAAGACAATACTGTGGAAGGAATACCAATTTGGCAGTACTTCTACTGTGGTGGAAACGTATCAAATTGTGGCGGGACTGAGGCAGCTGGCTGCCTGGGCCGACCAAGTTTATCTGCCGTGGTTCCACAGAGAGATCTTGCATATTGAATGAAATACATAATGTCGGAGTCCTTTAACTTACTAAACCCAATTCCTAAACATACAATAAAGCACTTACGGCTTATCGGTGATGTTCTCATGTCGTGGAACACTTATCTCTTCATCAGGTGCTCTACTACCTCGCAATGATGATTTTCGTAGCATCATGGACGCTCTACCCACTGAAAAGCCTTGGGCTTCTCCTCAAATTCAACAATCACTGAGGCCTTCCTCAGGGGCGGCCCTTTCGAGAAGAAGCCCCCGTTCATGCAAGTATATGAGTGAGCTAGTGGGCGAGGGAGGGAGACATAAAGTCAGACAAGGATTTCACATGTTCACACAGGCTCACTTTATTATCTGAACATACCTGCCACAGACTTCTGAATGGCAAAAGCGACGCTCGTGGAGCCTCCGAAAGAGGACATCTTCATGAAGCATAAATATCCACGGCGATCAGCTCAAGAATACGATGAAAGGACCAAGCTACTGAAGTTAAAAATCTCCGACAACTTCCACAACGCACGCAAGGTGATGGGTGAATTGTGGGATCTGCTACGAAAGGAGAAGGTTTTGGAGGAGTGGGATGTTCAGGGACTGTTCCTCATGACCAGCCTTGGAGAGGTTTTCGATTCTTTGGACGACGCACGACTTCTCCAGTGTTTTGAAATGCCGACTTTGAGGAATTTCTCGATCGTCTGTTGCCATCTCCCTAAACAATTATTGGACAACACTTCAACTCCCTCGACCGGAGTGATTGGGATCATACTTTGAAGTAGGAAGAAAGAATATTACATCATTATTTAGCATGATTGAGATTGGTCTTTGTCTGTTCTTCTTGACAACAAAGTAGGGCGATTTAGACTCGAGGTTTATCAGTGAATATAGACACTGGATACCCTTGTAGCAACTAAAATGAGATTTCGGTGGTATCAAAATGAGAGACAGATCTCATATGCGAAAGCAGTAAATCTTTACAGTTGATTCTTCCAATTCTCTGATCAAGTCTCAGCCGTAGTTGGAGGGACAGTGAAGTGTTTCAATTCAAGGCTGTGATGCCCATCTCTATATCCATGAATCAGTATCTGCAATTCGTTTGTGCGGAGAGGGCTCCCCTTTGAACATACTGTCGATCTTTGAATCATAGTTCCTTGAACACTCCACAGTCAACTTGGCCTTTTGTGCTTCACTCTCCATCCCTCACAGGTTCGATCACTGTTCTTGCGCCAATAACGTCCATCGAGTGAACAAAACTTCCAATAGTGCCTATATGAGTACGCTGCCTTCCCCGTATGTCGAGGGAGGATCTTGCAGCAACTCACTGAAGCCTGCGCGAACACATCCCGTCTACCTAACCGCCTTTTATCCTGAGACAAAGAAACGCGTTGTTCATCATGCTACCCCCACCACCGCGCCTGATTCAACTAGAAGTCCACTTCATGCCCCTTCAAACAGTGTCCCAGGTACCGAAAACTGGTGCTTTAGCCAAGGCTTGTGGCACAGAGCTTTGCAGGCAGGTGTACGACCCCAATTCCGGGTTACTCACATTCACTCTCTTTTACACTGTAATCTCACCCATGTCCTCACCGAGAGCGTCAAAGGAGTTCCTTTGGGGAGTCCTTAAGAAGATGGGCGTTTTTGATGGCTGGTATTACTACCGAATCTTTGTCGTGGATGAGTGTCTCGTGACACATGAACAGTTTCTCCTATGAGATCAAGGGTAGGGACAGAGAGGCTGTAATTGGATATTTATGATAAAAATGACTATTAATGGGCATGTAACTCGAGTGCGGCCGTCCGTCGATCTCAAAAAAAAAAAAAAAAACATCTCTTCAGTTTCTCAAAGAATGCAACATATGAGACCGCACGAGATCAAGTATCTAGGCTATCGACTCACATGTCCATTAAATCATCGTCTTGTCAAGACGCTGGCGCCACTCACAGCAAACACCGAAGACTTGTGTACTTGCTGTGCAGTAGGGAGTAATACCGTGATTAAGTTCTGGTGTATGTTAATAATTGCAGTCCAACCAGTGTCACGCTCTCATTCAGCATTGAATATTTCACTATCCACCCTCACAAGTTCAAGTATCACGGCTTGAATCACTTGTTTTGGATCGTTCCTGAATCAACGGAGAGACACCTGTTCCACTGAAAATGAAAATACTCCCGTTGCAGGTATATGAGTACCTGTCGTTGCTCAGGTGTTGAGGAAAAGTCGGCACAGGCCTCACCCGAACTCATTCAACCACACACCGACACAATCCGCCACACAAACCATTTTGATAATTATCACCAAGCAACACAGACTCACAATGTATGAGACATCACCAAACTTATTTCGCATGGACATCTGGTTCGAGCGCAAAAAGCTAGTCCCTGAGATCCCAAATCTTAATCTTCTCAACAGGGCTTGTGGAGGACAGCGTTGTACTATGATGAGCCCCAGGAACGATCAACTAGTCATTAGGGTAGAATTCGATATTCCCTGTTGTACAGACTCCCCTAAAGCGGAGAAAGAGGCGGTCTTTGCATATCTTGAGCATACAAACTTCTTCGATAGCTGGGAGATCATTAGGCTCTACGTCCTGGAACAGGATGAGAATGCTCATCGGCAATTCTTCATGTAACATAAGAACCTTGTCTATGGAGAGATAGACTTCGGCATTTTCATTACCGTAGTGATGATGGAAGAGCGTGCTATCAGCGAATAGGGATTATAGAGCACACCGCTATCCATCATTGGTTAGGATCCAGAGTCATTAAAATTGAAGAAGAAGTTCAAAAAGCCGCACTCTTCGATACTGAATTCCGTTTGACTGCTGTTATAATGTGAATAAGCTTATGCCGTTTCAATGGGTCTATCTGCAAACCAGATATTCCTGCCCAGCATAAGCGAAGGCAAGGAGCAATCAGAAACATGAAAGGACCTCGACAAATGCTACTCTCTATCACAACAGGTGGCGTCAATATGCATTTTAAGGTTTGTTCGATCATTCTGTACTTCTTGATCTAGATAGGTTAGGAGTATAATTCAGCACATGCTGTTGTAAAGGTGAGCCTCTGAGTACCTTGCGCGACGCTTATAAACCCCTCACTCCCACTTTAAGTAGCCAGGGATCCGAGTCGATCTGGCTCCTGAGCTCACCAGTTGCCAGGTCAGTTATATCCCATGTAGACCAGACGAAACGGCCATGAAGGAAGTTCGACTCTGGGGAAGAAGCCCAGACAGCGAAGCCACCTGGGATATTCTCTGAGATATGTCAGCTACTGTTACCAAGCTCAAAGGCGACGAATCAACATACCATCTGTCCAAGGGAGAGTGTCCTCGGTGTATCCGGCCTTCTTCGCCGCTTCTGTAAACACAATCGATGGGTGGAATGAGATGATGCGCATGTTGGATTCTGGCGTATCACGAGCAATCTGCTGCATGACGGTGGCGAAGGAGTTCTTGGTCAGCTGGTATCCAGGCATCTGAGGCGCGCTGTCCCAACGATGGATATCTTGAGTTGACACCGATACAACGAACTGGAAATGAAGGTCAGTCAAATTACTACGAGTAATTTCCAATAGTCTAACCTTTTGCTTGGTATGTCCGGGCTGCTTATAGAATCTCTCCACAAGGTATAAAGGAGCATGGATGTTGTTCTCAAAGTCCTGCCAGAGTCTATCCGCGCCTTGCTCTAAGATTGTCTTAAGCTCGGGCTGACCGACAGCATTGACGATGAGAACATCAATTAAAGTCTTTTCCTTCTCCAAATCATCCCAAATCTGTTTTGCCTGGTCTCTAATGAACAGATCGCAGGTACGCCAGGTCACATTGGTGCCCGGGTAAGCCTCGTTCAGCTTAGAAGCGGCCTCTTCTGCAACATCGCTACGGCGACCTAAGATAATGACGTCTGATGCACCCGCGATGCAATAGTTTCGTGCAATTGCGTGGCCAATGCCTGTAGAACCGCCGCAGACAAGAACGGTTCGACCGGCTTGGGATAGCTCAGGCCGCTGAGGTGAGATGGCTTCATAGGGTTTGGTATGGTTTCGCTACTTTAGGTTAGCTTGAAGGGCAAGAATGAGGAGAACCAATCCAACAAACGATTGTGACACCATTGATCGTGGCGGTAGGGGAGTTCATTGTGGATAGGTATGTGATCAACGATTTCCAATGGGACCTGAGCCACGCGAGATTGGAGAAGAACCAAAGTCTGACTGCTGATTCAACAGTTATTTATACTTCTTTGAGATTGATTATAAGGATTCCTTTGCGAACGACGATTGGTTGCCACCGCCTATTTACCCTGAGAGGCCCGTAGGATTTGATACCTAGCAGCTTTCCCTACTAGCGCTGACGGCAGAAGGAACACGTTGGTCTATTGCTTACAAAACCTAGACTGCATTCTCTTACTCCTTCCGAATAGAGCCGGGAACTCATCCATAAGCAGGCTAGGGGAGAAAAGAAAACTTAAGGCCTTGATCTTAAATGACAAAAAGGCTTAGGTAGCTTAGCATAAGCTTAGCATAAGCTTAGTATAGACTTAGGATACCCCTTTGCCAAGTCTATTCTAACACCCTATATCAAGGTCCAGTGTTTTCTTGCTCCCCGATAGCAGGGTAGCCTATTAGTAAGTACGTAAAACAATGTCGAATCAGCGAGATCTATTACAGGATGCGGGGTGGAGTCACCAACGTTGACACGGAATTCCCATCCAACAAGAAACGGCCCTGAAATCCGCCCACTGAGATCTAACGTCCAATACCCGGGACGCACCGGATATATACCTCGTCAACGGTGTTTGACTTAAGACCTTCAAGCTATAACTCTAGCAAAATAGTGAGACGCCGTTTTGTACCTACGTTGGAAATAATGATAACGTCATTGAATAGTCGTTAGTTATTTGGCTCCCAACTTTGAACAAGTGTTTTCATAGATTCCTATCACAAATATAACTTGTATGTTGTCATTTCATTGCAATAGACGATTAGTACGAGACTGATACTGTGATGCATGGGTTCCTTTTACTGCCACTCTAAGAATGTTATTATGAGCAATTAGACCAATGTTTTAAAAGTTGAATCATGACTCTTGACGAAGATTTGCCAACCCTGAATCACGAAGCATCAAGAGGTACAAAAGCCTCAATCTCATCACGAGTCGCGATTTCAGCTCACATATTACACAAGCATCTATAAAATATTTCAACTATAAGACATACCACTTCATTTTCAGACGACGATGACTAAAGTCTCTTATACTAAGATGGTCGTGGTCTTTAAGAAAAAAGGCGATTTAGAATTCTGGACAAATCCAACCCCCGAGACGTTGATCAAGGAATGCATTGACCCTGACATGAGACCTTGTGCGGACCACGCTACAAAGACCATCAGGTTCACTTATGAGAAAGAGAATGATAACGCGCTGCTGATGAAGGCAGAGATGTGGCCAACGTTCTATAGGCTTCAGATGTTTAATGACTGGGAGGTCTCTGAAATAACTGCTTTTCGTAAAGATGGCAAGACCAAGACCCTCAGCGCTTGATGCTACGGTGTTGTTTCTCTGGCATTACGCCAAAGACCGACTTCGCTGATGGATAGAGGGGGATTTGTATGGCTGAACATTCCTGCAAGGGTAGAGGAATGATAGCAGGGAACCACTCCAAACTATTGTGAATAGAACTCTTGAGTATTCAGAACACCAGTCAATCGACTCAAGTTGTTCGGGATCTGTCGTCCTACGAGTTTGACAGTGGAATGTTCATAAAACAGCTAAGAATGGCAATTTGAACAACACGATGTCAAGTAGAACACGCAGGAATTCTTGTAATACCGTTAGTTATATTTAATACAGACTACTTGCCACTCTTAAGCTTCCTCCCAGTCTACACCATCCGCTCTTGCTAACAGCGTTACAACTTTTAGAACTTGCTTCCTCAACGCCTGCGTCTTACTAACATTTTACACTTCTAGGCCCATTTCAAGATGTGTGGAATGATTCTACAAGCTACTTTTGCGCGTAAGCCGCATCATACACCTGAGATCCTGCGTGACGCTGACCGTCTTCAAGCAGCCTGCGGTAAGGAGTGTGAGGTTGATATCATCGCTAACAATCTTCGAGTGACGGTAAGTACCGATTGCAAAGATAAAGAGGTTGTTTTGACGGGTCTGACGATCAAGATGGAGCAGGAAGGTCTCTTCAAGGACTGGGAGCTTGTGCCTGGATGGACTTGGAAGCCTGAGAAGAAGGAGTACTGCTGCCATATTCTCTGAGGGTAAGTTTCACATTACTACGGCAAAGAGCGATATCTAAATAGGTAAGGTAGGTAAGAAGACTTTATAACAGAAATAGAGGAGAATAGGAAAGTACAACAACTAAAGCGATTCCCTTTACTAGGCTGAGCCTGGACACTCATTTGTAAAACCACTCACTTGAGACTGACTTCCTTTACCCTTGACGATGCACCCAGGTAGACTAGTCAAACTTCCTATGTTTTAAGTCAGAAAGCTCTTAGATTGAGGAAAGTGATATCGTCAAGAAAGAAGGTTATCAGTTTAAAACATAATATCGGGGCGACTTTGTGTACCATGCTGGTGGTGCTCAGACACGAGAGGCCAATATCGAACGAAAGGCACCCTGGGGTGTTTCAACTAACCTAAATCAAAAGTCTATGTTCGTATTGCTTTCCATAATTATATAATTTCCCTGAGGAGCTTGTTGAAATTGTGTTAGGCACGATTGCCAATCCTGCTGTCTGGTTTGGAATGCTCGGCAGTGACCCCGACTTCAGCACCGAAGACAATAAGGCTTGCATCGCCATGTCTACTACCCCACTTGCCATTAACAAAGATACCTACAACAATATGTATTCTGCCAATGTCACTCGCCTGACCCAGCCCATTCCCAGGGGAAATCTCGATTTAAGATTCTTGTATTCTGGCAGTAAGAGACTAATTCAGATAATTAGCTCACATGCACCATTGACAGCACTAATGATTGTGTTGCCACCTTCACGTTGACCTTCAATGGAGGCACTGGTGTTACTGACGAAGCTCTCGGAGTTGACGTACCTGAGAAGTAGGACTGGAGTGCCTAGAGGGCTACAGTGTCTGGGCTATGTAGAGGAACTTCTATGGTGCCACATGGTACCTACTCTGAGCACGCTGAGTACACTGGCTGGAGAACGGCTGACATAAGTGCCTTATAAATGGACCTGAAATAAAGACCAAGACCAACGATAAAAGGCACCTCGGGTTACCGGTGGTGCTAGTGCTATGGAGCAATGAGCGGGGGTTTAAGCGGGAGAGAATCTCCGAGCCGTCGTGGAGAAGGAGAGTTTATTGGAGGAATGGGAGCCGCGTTTTAGCTTAATATTCAAGCCAGTTTCTATTGGAACACCAAGCGGGTCTGAAATACCAGCCACAGCGAGGAGATCTTGTTGCGGACGAACATCAGAAAGAATTGCCTGAATGGCTATATCTAAGGAATGACTTCCTCAGCATCACCAACTGAACACATATCTGTCGTGTACTTTTTCTCCCTTCCAAGCCCACCATGATGTCAATCCCCAACATTAGTCCAAACCTTCTCAATGCCAAGTTCCAAGCCTTGAAATCCACGAATTTAAAATTCCTCCTCAATCCTGCTTTTTTCCCTCTCACCAGCCGTCTTAGCCGGAAACTATGCATATAAACAATACCTCATCTTGATCTCGATAATCTGAAACGGTGACGATGGAAATGACGTGGGTGTAGTTAGTGCTAGCTTGGTAGCTCATGGACCAAGACGTTGGTGGATGAGGTCTAGGCCAGAAATAGGCTGGTGGCTGAGACAGCCCTGATGTCACGACGCGGAGAAATCATCATGAGCGCATCAGCCATGACGCACTAGAGTTCAGCCCCGGATTTCTTGTAGGGAGCTGAAGAGATAAAGGGCGGTGCTGGCTCAATCGGTGGCTTGTGTTCTTCTGATCTTATCGTTCATCAATTGAACCTGGCCTTATTGAAATTATAGTAATTCGATAACCGATATTCATCATGAGTGGACTGCGAAACAACTTCCAGCCCGTCCTGGCTGAAGATGCCCCACGCTCAGAGAGCAATGTCGAACGTCGAGATTCCGGGCCATTGAAGGAAATAATTGGTAAGACAATGCCAGTCATTAACCCCAAGTCATATTTCTGACTCTGGCGCCACAGCCCAACAGGACAGCCTCTACAAGTACATCAGCGTATGTTATGTTTCTCTTGAACCGTTATCGTGGCTGGTGGCTGACACAATCTAGTGGGAGGATCCCGCACGAACTATCGGATCTTACTTTGCCGCCCTCGGCTTCATGCTCGCAGTTCATCATATGCATCTCACCCAGTTGACTCTCAAAACCATGGCGATTGGCCTTGGAGGTACAGTCCAATCTCGCTTCTCAGTACCCATGATACTAATAATTGACTTTCAGTCATGTCCATGGCCGAGTTCGCTGGTCGTTCCTTTGGCCCTAATAACTTCGTTTCTCGCATGCGACCCAGACAGTATAAGACAGTTCCGGAATCGACTCTCAACGCTACTCTCAAGGATATCCACGACTTCATTCAATATGCTTTCGTCCAGGCTCAGAAGATCATCTTTGCTGAAGATCTCGAGAAAACATTTGGTGCTTTTGCCTTCACCGGTTCTCTGTACTTCCTGATCCAGTTCATGTCTCCTTTCGGCATCGCCATCCTGGGACTCACCACCATCTACATCATTCCTCTCGTCACTTCGCCGCGGGGCAGAGGTATTGCCCGTGACGGCATGGCTCGTGCCCAGGAGATTAGCAATACAGCTGTCGACCAAGCCGGCTCTCTCGCCCAAGACACCAAGGGCACCATGGCTAATATTTCTTCCATGGCTCAGGATACTGCTGGTAACTTGAGACAACGTGCTATCAACATGGTTCCTGGTTCAAAGCAGACTGAGAACCGAGCTGATGTTACTTCAACTGTTCCTCACACCTCTTCTGGACCCACTCAGGCCAGAGACATTTCTTCCAAGTTCCCCGAGGATGATTCCAAGTCTTCTGAGCAGTCTAAGCACCTTGCGTCCATGGGCTCTCGTGGTACTTCGGGTGGCTTCGACCGATCGCCAATCAAGACTGTTCACGTCGACCCTAGTCAGTCCAAGGACTTCTCCCAGAGCAGCTTTGACAGCTCTTCTTCCCAGTCTAAGGACACTCCCTCAACCTACTCCCATGGCACCACTGATGATTTCCCCTCCAACACGCAACCCACTCTCGGCAAGTCCAAGGAGAATACGCCTAGCTTCTCCCACGGCGCAACTGGAAGCCTTCCTTCTTATGGACAAGCTACCTTCAGCAAGCCTCAAGACATCACCCCCAGCTACATGTCCAGCAAGGCAAAGGAAGCAACTTCGAATTATTCCTCTGGTCGCCCAGATGACAAGACTTCCAGCTTTGGTACCATGAACAAGGATATGTCTTCAGGCTTTTCCTACGGCACTACCGACGATTTCTCGCCTTCCAGCAAGACAAGCTCCAATTTCCCTCCTAGCAAGGATCAGGATATGCCCGACTACGCCCAGCACCGAAAGTCTCTTAACTACTCCAGGTTCCCTCATGTCAGCAACGATAACTCAAGTATGCAGTCCGGTTCCAACACGCAGTCTGGCTCTAATACCCTCTTTGGCAACCAAGCTCCTGCTGGAAAGAAGCCTTCCATTGACGAGACCAACTACTCTCTCCAGAACAGAACAGACATGACTTCCGAATATCAGCACTTTGTTCCCCGCGAGGCTCCCAACCGTGGAATGCTTAGCTCTCAGGCTGATACCTCCATGGGTAAAATGCCTCTTGGTGAACTGATCGATGAGAAGGAGCAGGCCGGAGACAAGGCTCCGCCAATCTCCGCTGGTGGTCTGAACGCCATGAAGTAGAGCTATTCCCTTTGGGACAATTCCCCGATCTCACAATATTTCCTTGTGTTGTTCAGTTTGTGGTCACCTTACCAGCCCTCTGAACGAGAGAGATCGGGGATATACTGATGTCTCCAGGGACCGTCTGTATATCTCGTTCAGAGCCTGGTCAAGGTGATTGCAGACTGAACATGTTTTGGAGTTTGGGCAGGTCTGACGCATATAAGAAATATGGAAAACCAACCAACTATCATTGGGGTTCTTATGCACTTCGTTGTCGGAAGATTGCTACCATGTAACATTATATATGAAATTATTTTATGGTTTTAACGACTTGATTGACTCTAATTCCTTTACACCCTTCCGTGACTTCTGTGGAGGTCCATTAATTTCACGGATTTATGCTCTTGGCTTGTTAGCCTTGATTGATGAACGAGGATTGGTATAGATCCGGGACCCTGCAAAGGACCTTAGCACTACCGAACATGAAGGAACTTTGAAGCTAGCGAGATATTGACAAAGTAGCTACTTACACGTAAGTCAAAACGAACGTTGCCGTCGCACAGTCTGCATGGCCGATATTTGAAGTAAGCTAAACCAATCAATATCAGCCTTCTATTCAAGGGGACCCTCATGGATACTCACGTTAAGAGTCCTGCCTTCAAATTCCATGCTGGAATGACGAGGTTCATTGTAATAATGGTGATTGTAAGCGTCTTGGTCGATTCCTTGGTCGAAGGAAGAGAACGAGACACACGCCCAGTTGTCGCGAACGCTTAGGTACGGGTTACTTGCAAGGAGGCGAATGTAAACTGTGGCGCCATTCTTGCTGGTGAGTGAATATCCGACTATTCCTGCAGAGCCGACGAACGGTGATTGCGAAGACATTACATGGCCGCCGTCTCCTTTCTGGAAAGGTTTGACCTTGACACCTTTCAGCAGGGATGTACGGCGCTGTTTAGTGGAAAGCTTACTGTTGTCGGGCCTGCGGCAAAGTCGCCCCAGTCACTGAATGTCGTTGGGTTTGGGACTAGAGTGAACGGTGTTTGATTATCGACCGAGAATAAGATCTGGTTTTTGGTCATTTTTGCAGCTTCGTTGAAGGATTAGCTAAATTCGAGATCGTACCCGGCCTGTGAGGAATGAAGCTATCGCGAGATCGCGAGCAAACAGCAGAGTATTGTATAGCACATGCTAGCAAGTTCTCTTATGATGAAGGTAGACATAGGTATATCATTGAACCTGTAGCTCTAAGGTTAATGCTAGCAGCCTAACCCCTGTCAGCAAAAAGCCAGTGCAGAAACGCCTTGTTAGGCTATTGATGACGCTAGACTCCTCCACCAACCATTTGAGATCTTCCGACACACCTTGCAGCACGGCTGACTACTCGCAAGCAATCATTCAAGCCACCCTGCTCAAAGTCCAATGATAATTATCTGGAAGCGTTCAGCTGCTTGCGTGCTACTGATGAATGTTACCCTGGATTGATCAAATTGAGACAAGCGAACACCACCATTGTTTTAGAGTAGGCAGAATTATGATCGATAACGTGGCAGGGCACGGATATCACGGCACTGTCTTCAGCTTATCAGCGTTAGCGATGTTTGATAATCGGAGAATGGATCAATTATCTTAATAAGCGAGCATCCAGACCTCCGTTGGTTGAACTTCCCCGTGAGGCGATTGCACCTAACATCACTATCAACATTCGGCGTCTGGACGGTTAAGAATCGCAGGTCATACCAATAATTGGCTAACCCAGCAGCATGTATTCAAATTTAATTAATAACTGTGGATAATGTTCATATCACTTCTTCGTCATTATGGTCCTTCGATCGGGTATCCGCAAGTCTGATATACGCAGGGTTTTCTAAAATACTAATTAGTATTTTAGTATTTTTAGTATACTAAAAATTTCTTAGTATTAGTATACTAATA
>JAAQPG010000008.1:0-13587 GCA_013186905.1 Fusarium udum
TAAGGGGAAACCTTTTTTTTTTATTTGGGGTGACTCGAGCTTTGCTTTCCGTCAAGGGGATGGGATGTATGGGGATGGGGATGGGATGGGATGGACGGATCGTTGCCGTAATACGGTAGCGTAGCGTAGCTTTCTCAGCTCGTAGTTGAGTTCAGGCACAAGGCACGCTGCAGTGGCGCCGGTCGGATGGTCGAATGAGTGTGGGTCAGACGAACGGGGCCGAATATTACGAAGGGGGTGTAGGTATTTCCCTTTCTCTGCTGGTCCTGGCCTGGGACTTTAGACTTGCTTCCAAGAGGTGATGTGACCTGATGAATGAGGCAAGGCGAGATGAGGTTGCTGATGAGTGAGTGAGTGAGTGAGTGAGTGTCCAGTCGTCAAGTTAGGCTAGTTTTATAATTAACTAGTCGTCAAAAGTCGTCCAAGTCGTTCGCTTAATTGTGAGTTATAAGCGTGTGTGTTTGTGTAAGTGATTCACTCTCAGAGATGTAGGAGATGATCAAGCAGGAGGACACAAGTCTTGAGCTGACGAGGTGGGCGGCTGAGAGTACTTAAAAGGGAGTTTGTTCCAAAGGGAGACGTGAAGCGAAGTTCTGAATAGAGGAACGAAGTGCGAAGCAAGACGCTTTTGTACAGAGCACACCCGTCGGAGGAAGAAGTAATAGGGAAAATGTCAATACTCCATGACAAGGTAAGGCTTGCAGCGTAAAGCCAGACCAGGCAAGGGGTGTCCTCAATGTGCCGTTCAGTCAGTCAAATCAATCATTATTACCTTTAGTTACCTGAGAATGAACCTCATCAAAAATTGCTGTGAAATTTCCCTAGTGGCCCACGCTCCAGGGGGCCAGGGGGGCGTACCAGAAGGGGGTGACAAAAAGCCATGAGCCACGTCCCCATCGTTCCAAAGCAAAAAAAGGAGGGAACAGAGCGATACCTGGCTGGACCATGTTTCATGGCTCTACGTCCAGGGCCTGTGCATGTCTCCACGAGGGATCCGTCCGTGGCTGATTAGGGTCAAAGAGAGAGCTCGGGCTTCCAAAACTCAGGGCGCGCTTCTCTCAACCTTCTCTCGCTTGCTATCAGCATGGGTTCTACCAGTAGTCCTTCCGGCATCCAGGGCCTTGACTCCCCAAGAAGCGCTGATCCGAACAGCACCCATCCATGTATTGGGCATGCATATTACATACGGTACCCTCTGTACCTTGCAGTGTACTGTACATTCACTTTGACAGCGACATTGACTCTCATTCTCGCCTCTCTGGGACACCCAGGCCACCGGGTCGCAGGGGTCAGAAGCCGCTGGGATCTGCCTTTTGCTGCAAGGCGTGCAATGTCTCCGGGTGGTTGGAAAGGCGTCACAACTTGGCCATGACCTCTGGCCGTTTTCTCACACCCCAACTGTAATGCGCTCACCACACCCCCAGATCCTCTTGCCCATCCCTTGGCAGGCACCCACATCCATCTTGCAGTAAACAGTGCTCTCCTTCTGTAACTGGGCATGTTAGAGCGTTAGCTTGTTGATCGTGACGTTGACAGCCCGTTAGAGTCCGCTTCAAACCTAAGGCACACAAAAATGGGTGTCCGTAACCCATGTTTGTTGCTTTATAGGTAGCTCCCAGTAAACCTTCTTCATCCAACGTCTTTTGCTAGGCAAGGCAGGTAGCCACGCGCACACTGAAATGGACGGGTAAGCCCTTCAAGGAATCAATGGTTTCCCGGCGCCCCGTAGTGGATCCGAAACTGGCCCCAATGCCCTTGGATGTGAGGACAATCCACGACGGTGGTAATTGGGAGGAGATGCCACTGGCGTCAAGCTCAGCGTCAAAACGGTACTCCGGGCCGTGTTTCTGCACTGTGTACTACAGTCTTGCTAAATTATGGGGTACCTCTTTAGTCAGGAACGAAGTTGTCGAATCGGCCTCCTCTTCCATGACATGGCCAGGGTCCTCCATTCTCTCGGTTCCCCCAGTACCCTTTCGTCGTAGCTCCAGACCCCGGCTTCATTGTTCCAGCGATTGCCTTCCTGCCTGTTTGATTTCCCGTTGCAGCCTGATGTTTGACTTGTTTCTTGTCCCTGCTTTCCTGCTGAGACAGTTAGGCTCTGCGTCGTAGGGGTTATGAGGGAAAATTGTTGTAGACATGATACCAGTTGCATCGGACATCCTATTTCTTGACTTCTGTAATCTTTTGTAGGCTTCTGATGCTTATAGAAGCTCCTCCGATACTCGCCGATGGCCCTTAGAACGAGAACAAGAAGGTCTTCATATCTCACACGCTCAGTGTATCATACTGTTGGGGCATAACAAAGCAATATCAGAACGCAGCAACATGATGCGTCAATAAGCCAATGACATCTTTAGGAGCGCATAATTCCTCGACTTAGAAATCGTTCCATGAAGGAGTACATAACTCGATCTCAGTATCGCAAACTCCTCGCGAGAGCCGAAGTATCGTCGATACTTATTGATAAATATCTTGTCAGATTGTGCTAGGGGCAGCTCAACTGGTTCTCTGATCACTTCCCGCTTGTTCCAAGAATCTCAAGTTGTATGACATAGAATCCAGAACTATAAATAGCCCACTCATGTTACGAGTGAGTCCTATCACTGCATGTGAAACTACACTGAAGCCTTCCCGCCCTTCTTGTTTGTTTCCACGTATTGACAATGACTCTTGTGACAGCTGTCACTTGGCAAAATGAAGTGGTCCTTGCCTATATGACAAGGAGGCCTGATCTCGAACTATGCGCGATCCAGAATTAGCGACTGATGATTGATTGATGGGCTCAGTCGTAGCCATATGGTTCCGAAATGGCGGGTTCCCATACCGGCGGCTACCGAGCTTGGGTTTAGTTACCAGAGGACAAATCGTCATCCGGGCTATGCTCCTAGTTTAGTATGTGGTAGTCTTTGGGTACCCAAGCTCTCGCAGGTTTCTTGCTCACGTGCGGAAAGTGCATAGTAATTCAGAAACAGACGGAGACGGGAACGGATATCGCTAGAGTAGCCCCCTTGAACCAGAACAGTTTATTGTCCTGTAAGGTGGAAGTTCCTCAGCCCAAGGACACTGCCGCTTCTCAAGCTCAAAATCATGCCGCCCCGCTATGATATCGGATACCAATCCCAAGGACACGGAACCGCTGGGGCATCTCGGCTGACCAGTATCTTGCTTGAGCCTTGGGCCATAGGTATGTGGCAACAGCGAACGTTGTACAGTGGTGGTACACGCATAAGGTATGGCTTATAGACGTTCTGGTGAGTAACGAGGACAGTATTTCTTGCTTGCCATTGGGAATCCCAGTCTTGTGTTGTTGTTGTTGTTGTTATTGCTTTTTGCAAAATTATCAAGAAAAAATCGAGCACTGTGGTAATAAAATTGTTTCACATTCAGCTGTTGCTAAATGAGACGTCGTAAAGTGCTTGAATCCATCTTTAGGAAACCCATGTGTCACGAGAAGCCCTATCCATGCGTGCTGTGCTTAATGCAACGGAAGTATTGCCGGGCTCGCCTAACACTGGGTCAACGTCTCTTAGATTGGCAGGTCAATGTTGTATGCCATCACCGCAATTCGCCGAGAAGCCGTGTAAAGTATCGCCAGACTCTTTATCAACAACTAACGATGAAGCCTTCGATTTTTACAGTTGTAAGAAAGTAATCACGAGTATTTCGAAGCGTGTCGTGGAACTTGCTTTAGACACCTGCGAGGAACTTCTGGAATGTCACACCTATAATTCTTGCGGCGATTTGTTTGAAGTCAAAGTGGGCCGATGAGGCTTCGTAGAAAGCTTCCAGAAGCCTGTCACCCAACGGAACTCCATAGCACAAACCTCTATGCACGATTCTTTCCCACGGTGTCAACGGCGACATGCGGTAATAGAACACTGTGCGTGAGACTTAAGGCGTGTCATCTCTTGCAATATTTCCCATCAGTAGACTCCTTCTCGACCTAGCTCCACCTGACCGGGCAATTTTGTAAGCGTCTTCCTGTGGAGAGGCTGGTGGATGGGGATGAACTGCCAACTCCCGTGCTGCAAGTTCAGGGGTATCGCTGCACACATCCGAGTTAGCGTGACCAGCTACACGTTGTGGCGGTTTGCGCATTGCGGTAGCGCCGCATAGAAGCCCCAGAACTTCGGTGTTCCTGCATTAGCCAATTTCCAAACGCCATTGGCATTTGAAACAGGGGTCGTTTACTCCGTACTGCTTGTCCCAGCCTTCATCAACCACTAATAAGCATCCCTATGGCGCATCACCATGGATGATGACCTTTCTCAATTTCAGATTGTCCCAGTCGATCGGTTTAGGTAGGTACTCTCAAGCCATCCAAGGTATACTGGATGAATTTGTGGTGCATTAGCATATCATGTGACAATTCCAGCCTGCAAATGTCAGCTGAAAGGATTCTGACCAACACTGGCAAGCCCTCCACTCACCATGTGGCAGCTAGCTTAGCTTCCGGCCATTCCGATGCCTTCCTCTTAGATATCTTTGGAAGCGAACAAATATCATGCGACGTAGGCAACCCGCCTGGTTTGAGATGAGCCCTGTTTCCGGTCCTTTTTTTTTATCCGCCCCAGATTCGTTAAAGCAACCCTGGCTCAGGAGCTTGTTTGCCATACCACTTTGTACAAATGATGATGAGGCGAGACCACCACACATGTGCGAACATGACTTTCGTGGCTCACGATGAAGCCGTAATCGTATGCTCAGACCAACTCGGTGCCACAAGGAATGGTGCTATTGATTCATCCCATCGCACTGGCCTTGTCGAGCACGGCAGCTGCTTGTAGATCGGGCTGTCATGTCCAAGCCGGTGACATCTGGTTCGAGACTATTGCAGCTAGTCAAGGAGTAAATGTCACCAGTATCAGTTAAGATGTAAGAAGCAACTTAATTCATCTATCTAGATCAGAAGAAGCTGGGGCTTATATAGCCTAGCTAGACTTCTAGAAGGTTCCTTAGGTTTGCTCTAAAGGTAAACTGCATCTAAGGAAACATACAATCATAACTAACAAACATAGCAAATAGCAAATAGAGGAGGCAACAGGTCTAACCAACAGTATCTCAGCTTGATTATGTTGCTGATACTTAGTGTATCCGCCGGTGACGAAGATGAGATTAGGACCCTTCGTGGCGGCATATGTGGTGGGGCAGCATCAATGTCCACCTATCGGATTCAAAGGATTTTCGCTTTGAAGACCACGCTAAACTGGATGATCGCTTCTTACCTTCCAGAAGCCTCAACGAACAGTTTTGCAGATCAGAATTGGGCTCTTGCTTGGGAAGACACCCCGGCATGAGCTTGTGTAGAACACGCTCACGCGTCATATTGGGCAGAGGTCTTCAGTGTAAAGCTGTGGGTGTTTACTTTCTTGATCAACCCTTCCACACCAACGCTGAGTACAATATCCGCAGTGCTACCCAAATATGCACCAAACACTCTACCGATGTGGCCCGCCTTGGTGGCTGTCCATTTTCAACCTCTCTGTTGTCAGTTTAGACCTCTCTGCTTGATTAAATCGTGTTCGTTGAGTTGATAGTATTCGTGTCACCGGGGAACCGCTCCCGCAATTGTAGTGCGTCCGTGCTGGATCCGCCAGGTAATTTCAAAATTTTCGACCCAAACGTTCATGGTTCCTGGACTGTTTGTGGAGACATAAGAGGCCTCTCTTGACTAGACAAGGTAGGCAAGCTTCTGGAAGACCGATCTATGAAGCCAACGGGGAGCGTTTGTTGTGGTGTGTGTGTCGTTCGTGCCGGGTATGCTCCCCGAGCGATAGACCAAGCAAGCCACGAGTAAAGCTTCTGATGGGATGGATGCAAAGATCCATTGCCTTCCGTCCGCCTCGCTCCCCAATGTTGATCTTTATCGAGATAGTAGCTATTGTGCCCAACCGCACCAGCTCTTGGGTAGAGGTCTGAAAAGGTCCCTGATCGTGTGCCTCATTTCAGTCATGAGTCGCAATAGAGAGTCTGGTCATTGGTTGCAAAAAGCCAGAGCCTCAATAAACTGACTCGAACAGGCTGACCCCTTATACTCTATCATGGCGACTTCTCACTTTGGGGAAGCAATGCCCAGCGCGACGTCTCCAGAACAAACTGTCAGGCGGTATTTCAGCTGCTCAAGTGATGGTATACCGGGTAAGTGTCCGTAGTAACTCAGGTAACGCAGAGCCAACTATTGCAATTAGTAGCCTTTTTTCTTTCATCTGGAGGAGAGTAATGTGCAAGGTCGCCTGTTGTTTATAACACATTGAAAATTGTCTGTGGTGGGAAGATACCTATACTTGGTTTTCATACTTAGGTAGTGATAGAAGGAAGGTGCTCCCAGGGCGGCGTCTGCGCGTTGTTTAGGGTAGCTCGAATTTAACTTGATCCATTGTTTTTAACAGTTCTTTCCACTAAGGTACAGGTACCTTGGGTTTGATATTAATCATTTGCTCCCTGTGTCATCAATTTGATTGACTTGAAGCTTTGGGTCTTCCACGTGGAAATCAGTCATTTGTTCTCGGTGTATACTACGTAGTACGTCCTGTTTATTCTGGCCTATTGCATCGTTCAAAAGGATGCGTTTATCTGGATATGCCAAGACAATTGAGCGTATAACAAGACCACCTCAAAATATGGAAGCAATGATTTGCAATTCAGTTTGCCTTATCCAAGGACACAATTCTTTTAAGATTACCCGCCACTACATAGCAGCGATACAAAGAGTGTTGCATGACAGTGTGAAAAGGAAGACATTAGTGTTGACGGAGAGGTTCATAAATAATACTAACAATACCTTACCTTGAGCCACTTGGGAGACAGCGAAAGTCCACTATATCCCTAGGATGTAGACCGCTATAACAGGGCCGCACCACTGAAGCTCAGGTCCGCCCATATCACTTATTGACGGGCACCAAATCAGGCAAGTTACCATTCCACAAGCCACAATTCAAGCCTCACCTCCACCCCGCCATCGCTGACGCAGCCTGAACGTCCACCCAAGCCGACACCGATATAGCTTCCAGTTAATACAGGAATACTGCAATACCTCGACTTGCACGCAAAGTCACCTGAAACCAATTGATAATACCGAATACCAAGATGTCAATTATCCAGCAGCATACGAGCGCGACGCTCGGTGACGCATGGCGCACCATCAATATCGACGCCCTGAACGAAGACTCCAGCGTCAACTTCGACACCTCGACTCTGCATCCCCCACAGCCCGAGATCGATGAGGCGGAAGTGCGCCAGCTTTCTGGTCAGATCAGGCAGCTTCTGAGAGGCGGTGATGCGGAGGGAGCTCTGAGGAGCAGCTTGGAGACCCCAGTATACAACGGAACAGATGCAGCCAAGGTATGTCAACAGAGAGTCTAGATGAGGCAGTACACATTGGCCCTGCGCGCGTGGAATCTAACACGACGCGTCTTCCTAGGACGCCCATTTACACACTATCATTGAGGTCCTCCAGTCGATTAAGGCAAGCGACATGTCCCCCTTACTGAAGAGCATCTATGGATCTGAGGGCGGCTCTGAGTGCCTGGATGTCCTGATGAAGTATATGTACGTTTGATGATGGAACGGGTGGATAAGTGCGCAACCCTAACGATATAATAGCTACAAAGGAATGGCTACGGTCCACCCTGGAACAGCTTCGCGATCACCAAACAAGGTTGCACCTCAATCGACGGGAGGTTTTAGCCAGATCGCCGGGCGACCTGGCTCGAATGAGCCCGCCACTGCAGCTATGAGTGTGCTCCTGAGCTGGCACGAGAAGGTCGTTGAGGTCGCTGGTCTGGGATGCATCGGCCGAACAATGACCGACTGGCGAAAGGTTTAGGGCCCAGAGACGTGTTCGTGATGATGAGCGGTCAAGAATACATAGAATCATGGATCCAATTCATAACCCGCAGGGTGAACCTCCGTCCGCGGAACATAGCTCTGATGTTACAACATTATTTACACTATACAAATCATCAACCCTCTACTTTTGCTCCAAGACATCTTTCAAGTTTATGTCACCACTTCCTCTGGCCAGAGGTTGTGGCTGGTTTTCACCTTCGCGCCATCCGATCATATATATGATTCGGAAAGTTGCGGGAATAGATCCATCTGGGTTACCGTGAAGTTCCTTGTAGATGGCATCGCCAGCGAGGAGAACATCACGGGAAATGGCACCCATCTCTCTTCCGAGGACAGCATTACCCTCGCCCATGGCTTGAAGATCCTGCATCAAAGCAAATGTGTCAGGGTAATCAACGATGATATCATCGATATCAACAGTCAGCATCTTGAAGCCAGCTTTCTGAAGCAGACCACCTATATCCTTGACATCAGCCAAAGGAGAGACACGAGGAGACATGCCACCTCGTCTTTCTGTCTCTGCCAGCTGCAGTGACGTTCTCAACTCGAATAATGTGTCTCCACCAAGCATAGCGCCGATGAAAGGAGAGTCAGGTTTAAGGACATTGTTGATCTGAGTGAGGATACCGGGTAGATCGTTGATCCAATGGAGACTCAATGAGCTCATCACTAGGTCAAAAGAAGCAGGCTCGAAAGGGATCGTTTCTTCGTCGTCCACAACCGTTCGTGTGATGTTAAGCTTATTGTTGAACTCATGATCAGCATCACGGTGAAGCAGTGAATGAGATGAATCAGCAGCAACCAATTCGTCAATACGAGTTGCCAATGGTGGTGAGTCAGGTGTGTTAGGGTCAGGATCAGGATTCTCCTGGACCAAAGCTCGTGCGATGTTGCATGAGTTTGCGCCGAGATCCAACACTCGAGGAAATCTGCGTTTGATGTCCTATTGGTATGTGAGAAGCAAGTGATGCTTCAAGAACATTGTAACTTACTAGAAGTCTTTCTGATACTCGAATTGCAACCTCATCCTTGAGGTAATCAGCTTCCCGGCTTTGTTCAGAGTTGACACCAGCTCGCTCCTTTTGTAACCATTTTGTGTGGCGATTGAAAACTTGGAAACGAGGTGCTCCAGCAGCTTGAACAGCATAAAACCGTTGATTTGAGATGTGACGATAGAGATTGGCTGGCTGTGACAAAGTCCGTAGACTACAGCGTATTGCCGATCGTGAAACCGTGCAAGATGACATTGCGAACTATATTTCAATCAAGCTATCTTTGAGCTTGAAAAAGAATGTGAAGTTTGTTTATGTAGAACAACGATAACCCTCGAGTATCGATGCAATTGAAGTCATGATGAATTTGATAGCACTATGGAAGCATTCTACTGGCTGCAGTGTTAAAGTGAATGAGGCACGGACCACGTGTAACCATGAGCGGTTAAACCCTTTCTGGTCGTTATTGCACCCGTAGGAGGCAGGAGACAGGAGGCTTCTCAGAGGCTAGAAGTTACTGGCCTGCCTGGGTATGGGATGACAGATGAACACGCTTCTCACCTCCTCTTGAACCAATTTTGCTGTTAATAAACATATCTTCCTTTTCTTCTTGAGCCCTTCTGTGTCGTTCGTTGCAGGGACTCTCTAGTGCTCTCTCATCATCGACACGCTTACAATACAATCCCTCACCTGTCGTAGCCCTTGTCATTCCCCGACTCATCCGTTCCCTAGCCCACGGGCCTCTTCCGCAACTCCTAACTAAACCATTAGGCCGCACCAACATAGCACCGCCCACCACCGCATCCCCATCCGCATCTTCAGTCTAGCTCGTCCTTCCAGCGAGCAATCTCCCATCACATCGACATACAATCGATGTCTGGCGCGTGAGCCGTCTGGACAATTCGAGCCGACTATGCGATTCTTGCGATAAGGCGCGACCATACTCTGTCTTGGAGATATTTTGACATCACTGTCCACCGTACGAATCCATCTAAGCCGAATCACCCCCCGTTCCGTTCCAAAAATCAGGGGTCTTCAGCGACTTGACCGCACGAATAACTTTGCATACCACCGCCCAAAATGTCGAGCTCAGGCACAGGCTTTCTCGGCCGTTCGAGTAGCAGCAATGCTAATATGCGTGGATTGGTTCAGTTCATTGCTGATCTCAGAAATGCGAGAGCGCGTGAACTCGAGGAAAAGCGAATCAACAAGGAGCTGGCCAATATTCGACAGAAGTTCAAGGACGGCAGTCTCAGCGGTTACCACAAGAAGAAATATGTCTGCAAGTTGCTATATATTTACATCCTGGGCTGGAATGTCGATTTTGGACACCTCGAGGCTGTGAATCTGATCTCAGCAAACAAATACTCAGAGAAGCAGATAGGTTATCTGGCTATGACACTCTTTCTCCACGAAAAGCACGAGCTTCTGCACCTTGTCGTCAACAGCATCCGCAAGGACCTACTCGACCATAATGAGCTTTTCAATTGTCTTGCTCTTCATGCGATTGCCAATGTTGGAAGTCGAGAGATGGGCGAGGCCTTGAATGGAGAGGTTCATAGACTCCTGATTTCTCCGTATGCGCTCATACCCCTTTAGTGCGAAGGCACCACACTGACCGCTGTTACACAGTACTTCAAAATCGTTCGTCAAGAAGAAGGCCGCTCTGACGCTCCTCCGATTATACCGCAAGCACCCAGATATCGTATCGCCGCAATGGGCGGAGCGCATTATCCACCTCATGGATGACTCTGACCTCGGCGTTGCACTTTCGGTCACATCGCTGGTCATGACACTAGCCCAAGATAATCTAGAGCAATACAAGGGAGCGTATGCCAAAGCAGCAGCTCGTCTGAAGCGAATCCTTATCGACGGCGAATATACGACCGATTACCTTTACTACAAAGTCCCCTGCCCCTGGCTGCAGATCAAGTTACTTCGTCTTCTGCAATACTTTCCACCTGCAGGTAAGTGTGGTAGCGCAATTACATAGGAATCAATTACTGATATAATGTTTAGAGGACACTCATGTTCGGGAAATGATTCGCGAGTCCTTGCAAAAGATCCTTAACCTAGCCATGGAGACCAATAAGAACGTTCAACAGAACAACGCTCAGAACGCCGTGCTCTTTGAAGCTATCAACCTTATTATCCACCTAGACACCGAGCATGGCCTGATGAAGCAAATTTCAATGAGACTGGGCAAATTCATCCAGAGTCGGGAGACCAACGTCAGATATCTTGGCTTGGAAGCCATGACACATCTGGCTGCACGCGCTGAAACTCTGGACCCCATCAAGCAACACCAGGAAATCATTCTTGGCTCGCTCAAAGACCGAGATATCAGTGTTCGTCGCAAGGGTCTGGACTTACTCTACAGCATGTGTGACGCCACAAATGCTCAAGTCATCGTTGGTGAGCTACTGCACTACCTCCAGAATGCCGACTTTGCTATCCGAGAAGAAATGGTCCTTAAGATTGCCATTCTTACGGAAAAGTACGCCACTGATGTGCAGTGGTACGTTGATATCTCCCTCAGACTAATCGCCATGGCTGGAGATCACGTCAGCGATGAGGTGTGGCAGCGAGTTATTCAAATTGTGACGAACAACGAGGAGCTTCAGGTTTACGCAGCTCAGAATGCGCTACAATATGTCAAGGGCGACCACTGCCACGAAACTCTGGTCAAGATTGGCGCCTATATATTGGGAGAGTTTGGTCATTTGGTTGCTGACCAGCCTCGCTGCAGTCCCATTGAGCAGTTTATGGCTCTTCAGGGCAAGCTGACGGCATGCTCTTCGAGTACTCGTGCCATGATTCTCTCATGCTTTGTCAAATATGTCAACTTGTTCCCGGAAATCAAGCCTCAGCTTATTCATGTGTTTGAGTTTCACAGCCACAATCTGGACTCCGAGCTTCAGCAGAGAGCTTGTGAATACTTGACCCTTGTGAATATGCCAACGGATGACCTCCTCCGAACAGTTTGCGACGAAATGCCTCCTTTCCCTGAACGACAGTCTGCACTTCTGTCAAGACTACACCAGAAACACGCTAATACGAGCGACCGAAGGACCTGGGTGGTGGGAGGAAAGGACGCCAATGCGGACGCTCGGGAACTTAGCATGGGTACTGGAGCACTCAAGAGGACTTTCAGCTCGAATGTCCCACTAAACGGCAAACCGAATGGCCAGGCTGCGACTGGTACAAACGGTCATAGCAATGGAGTTGCCGATTTGGCTGGGCTCGATCTCAATGCACCTACACCATCTGAGCCAAAGATGCTCAAGGCCCCTAACTTGGCCAGTGCAGCTCATTTGTCACCCGGATGGGAACAAGGATTTAACAGACTTCTTGTTAGATCAGACGGCGTTCTATACGAAGATGGCCAGTTACAGATTGGTGTTCGATCGGAATATCGTGGCCAGATGGCTTGCTTGATCACATATTTTAAGAACAAGACACCAGCAACTATCAGTTCCTTCACAACGACATTGGATCTGGACGAGAGCGAAAAAGAGAACCTTACCTGGGACGTCAAGAACCTCCCTGATAGTACCATTGTGCAAGGTGGACAGTCACAGCAAGTTGTTATGTTCGAAGCAAAGAAGATTTTTGAGAAGAGTCCGACTGTGCGCATCAGCTACCTGGCTGGTGCATTGCAGGCACTTACTCTGAAGCTTCCTGTGTCTATACACAAGTTCATGGACCCGGCAGAGTTGACTGCTGAGGATTTTTTCAAGAGATGGAAGCAGATTGGTGGTGCGCCCCGGGAGGCGCAGGCCATTTTCGGAGTCAGTGGTAAGGGGGACAGAGAAATCACAGAGAGCTTCGTTACAAAGACAGTGGAGGGCTTCAGATGGCGTGTGCTGGACATGGTTGACCCCAACCCCAAGAATGTTGTCGGTGCGAGCGTGCTCCACACATCTCAAGGAGGCAAGTTTGGTTGTCTTATGAGACTGGAACCAAACTATGGACAACAGGTAGGCGAAGCCATTCCGCTTCAGATATTGTATTTTCTAACTGTTCAACAGATGATTCGATTGACTGTCCGTGCCACAGATGATTCCGTGCCAGCGGTCTTGCTGAAGTATATGCAAGAACGCCTTGCTGCAGGAATCTCAACGGGACCGGATCGATTCGAGCCACCTTCACGGGAGCAGATTTCGGACTCTTTCCGTAATGTGATGGTGACTTGATGGGAGAACATGATGTTTATCTTCTATATATTCGCCGGACAGGAGTTGTTATAATACCACAGAAGCATATGGGCGTTGGGGAACTAGCATGAAATCGGAGGAAGCGCTCAATTAAAGCCAATCGTTTATTGGCTGAAAAGTTGCCTGCGTCTATCCTCCTTGTATAGTCCCTCTTTACCGCACAAGGCGATGAAAGCTGTGCGGAGTGATCTGATCAAGGAGGATGCAGTTGTTACATACCACGATCTCTCATTGTAAATTGAATGAATATGATGCAAAGAAAAATGTAATCAAGCGGTGAAGACCATGGAGCATGTGCCAGGGCATTGGAGAACCCCATCAACTTGAAGAAGGTGGGTTTGAATGGGGTTGACTTTGTGTTAAACTATCTCCTTGAGCCCCCGAAGGCTTGTAGGGCAAGCACGCGCTAGACAAATAACAGGCCGCAAATCGGGAGCCCGTACCGGGCCTAGTGCGACAAGTGCCACGTGACCTCTGCACCAGGCCTCTAATCGCATGCTTTAATTAGCTAATACCTTACAGTAACT
>JAAQPG010000009.1:0-32022 GCA_013186905.1 Fusarium udum
AATTTTAACTGTATGAAGTAGTGTTAGTCACACCCGACGATCTTACCTCCACGACCCGCTCGCTCATGGTGACCCAAGTGCAGCGCAAGAAATACAGTGCTAATAAGGAATTATACCCCTATTTACACTGATCCCTACTACTCTTCTTTTAAAGCTAAATAACTTTATAAATACTTAATAAAATAAAGACACTCATATAAGAATATATTACTTAAAGTTTAAATAGTGTAAGTATAGTTTTTAATTTTATTTTAACTAACTAGCTTTAGAAGTATATTATTTAAAATGCTTATTATATTTGATATGCACTGTGGTGTGTCCTGAGACTTTTGAACCATAATTTCAAAAGCCATTTGCTGCTGCACGTATCCTTTGGGCTCACTGTGGTTCAGTCAGCTATACGCCACACAAACTCCTACCGGGCGATATTACTGAAGGCACGTGACTATATACGCTGAGACGCATCAGATCTCTGGGCGATGCGTTGCTGAGAGCGAGAAGCGAGGCATGCCGATGAACGAGCTCTCACTGGCGCAACTACAAGCTATTGATGGCCGGTTCGAGGAGGATGTTTCGCATGTGTTTAACTACGAGAGAGCAGCCAAGGGTGGTTGTAGCCACGCCTGTGTTCTGGAGCAGATCAACGTTTTTAAGGCTATGCTTGCTTAGAGCGGTTTAACAGCTGAGAGCCTGAAAGAGACTATTTTTGTTAAAAACAGCAGGGCTACTCGGAAGATATATTCGTAGCCATTGCAGCTGAGCTAGAGTCTATTCGGCTACAGCGTAGATATATTAGTAACCGGGCCTGGCCAGAGGACGCCTGGGTTTCGTTGCAAACTACCAAAGTTGTTGATGCCTCAGATTCGCTGGCAAATGAGCTGAGACTAAACGGGAGTCATAACATGAATCGGCTTGAGTATTTCTACAAAGAATTACTCAGACTATGACTCTTGGATCCTTCAGACTCATATTAATCTATGATAGGCATCACAATGTGCCAAACATGGGGGAACTTGCTCTGCTCTATCAGGATACTGGGGTTTGAGGCTGACGAAATCACCTCTATAAAGGCTCATTTCTACCATTACATAAGGTAGACCGATAATTATAGATACGATACAGCTCCCGACTTATCTCACAACTTCATGAGACCAATTGATATCAGAAACTAACTAGAAAAGAATCAACCTTATCATGAACGGCTTCCCCTCTTCACAACAACGACTGGGTTTATCTCCAGTGGATCCCGCTGCAACGTTGGTAGAAGTCGTCAAAGGGGAGGCAAGAAAACGTAAGACGTTTATCCTGATGACAAAAAAAGACTTGGGTAATTTTAGTGTAACTTGGTGAGCATCTAGGACGCTTTGGATTAGATATTTTTGGCACCTTGATTCATTGTCAGAGGTTTTCTTGCTCCTTCTAAGGTAGGTGGGGGGAGTGACAGAGCCGAGTTCACAGCGGGGTTCCGGCCTGTGCTACCTTAGCCAAGCCCCAAGCGAAGGCGCCAAAAGAGCTCCCTTGTCGAGTTGTCACTCATTGCCCAAAGCCCGTTTTGTCTCCAACTTACTCTCTCAATAATATCCATTTACTTCTCTTGCGACCAACTCTCTTTGCGCCGAATATTCTCACCTTTCATAGTCAAGTCGATCTCTCCCGGAAACTGCCAGCTTTGGCCCTCGCCATTATCATCATGGCCAACCTCCCATCGCAACATCCCACCCTCTCTCTCCATCTCTCCGACGTCACCCTCACCCCGCTCATCACCTCGGCCTCGTCGCAATCACACCTCGAATCCCTCACAGCTCTCACCTCAAGCGCCCTCTCCTCCCAGACCGCCGCTCAGCGACTGGGTCTCGGTCGCCCCCAACGTCTCATGGTTGAGTACCCCGATCGTGGGCCTGTCGTTATACACTCATATCTTGATCCTCGCGACGCTGTCGATACAGCTACCAACAACGCTGCCGTGATCGTCTCGAGCCGCCCGGGCTCAGCGCCTGGGTCAAGCCACGGCCCCGACTCTAGAGCACCTCGGTCTGAAACTGCGCCGTCCCATGACGACCCGCGATCCGAGGATGCGGCCCCGTTGCTCGTTGGTGTAGTCGTCGCAGGGTCCGCAGATGAAGCGAGAGATGCCCGCCGCGCATCAACAAGGTTAGAGCGCGTGGGAAGAGAGTTTCAAAGGGAGTGGGCTGCTGAGAGTAGTCAAGAGCGCGCAAACGACGAGGGGCCAGAGTGATCAGGCTGCAGAAACACCCACCAGCTCGGGTGCTTGTTGTTCACATGACATGACGAATTACATTTACGAAGCGATATAATGCGATGCGTTGCTATGCGATGCGATACCATGAACCAAAGTGAGAGAACGACATAAAAGTGCTTAGCAAGGACGGGATAAAAAGTTTTGGCGCCTGGATTGTCATCTTGTTCTCTGATGATGCAATCGAGTTTCAATGACATGTGTGATGAGACAGAAAAGTCATGCGAATATGGGTTTACGGAGAATGCCCTCACAAGAAAACCGTCTTCGAGGAAGATGGTATTGAGGAGAAGGAACAAGCAAACGCACGATTTGACATTTGGGATGATGATTTCAAGCCAGCAAAAGCTGTCTTGACTACATAGATGATATAATCCCGTGGCAGGCAGACACCACACAGCATATCACAGCACGAAATGGCTCACTTAAGTCAGATTGTTTGTTCTAAAAGATCCAGTTCCATCTTGTAGTACGTGTCTAAGTTGCTATAAATCCACAAAACGTTGCTCCCAAGTCCATCGTCGTCACTTGCATGATCATTCTGTCCGGGCTGGTATCCTCCCGGTATATTTATTCTTACCCTTCGTTTCTTTTTACTCGTTATTATTTTGGATCTAGATGATCTGCTGGAAAGCACGGTTGATGGGGGATCGGATGTTGGGGACGTCCTTCCAGAAGTCGATGGTGGCGACGGCGCGCTTGGCAATGCCCTCAGGGGTGAACTCGAACTTCTATAATAGGGGTTAGTCACATATTTTATCATGTGTGAACAATCATCGATCAAACTTGCCTTGTAGACATCCTTGTAGGCACCAGAAGCACCGAATCGGTTGATACCGAACTGCTCGTGAGTGTAACGCTCCCAGCCCATGGTGCTCATGACTTCAATGGACAGAGAAGGAACACCGTCGGGAAGGACGGACAGGCGGTACTCCTTGTCCTGGAGGTCGAAAGCCTCAAAGCAGGGCATGGAGACGATACGGGCCTTGATGCCCTTGTTATCCTGGAGATACTTGGCAGCATCGACAGCTATGGAAACCTCGGAACCGGTGGCAACCAGGGTGATATCGGCACCCTCGACTTCACGCAGGACATAACCACCCTTAGCGGCCTTCTCGATAGTAGAACCCTCGAGTTGAGGAAGGTTCTGTCGAGACAGGGCAATGATACTAGGAGAGTGCTTGGCGGTCAAGCAGACGTAGTAAGCACCGCTGGTCTCGTTACCGTCGGCAGGTCGCCAGACGAGGCAGTTGGGGAGAGCGCGGAAGTGGGCAAGAGTCTCAATAGGCTGGTGAGTAGGGCCATCCTCACCGAGACCAATAGAGTCGTGGGTGGCAACCCAGATGGTGCGAACGCGCGAGAGAGCGGACAGACGGACGGAACCGGCAGCATATGAGACGAAGTTCAAGAAGGTACCGGAGTAGGGCAGGATGGTGCCGTAGGCAGCGAGACCGTTGAGAATGGCACCCATGCCGTGCTCACGGACACCGTAGCGGACATATCGGCCAGAGTAGTCACCAAGACCAGTGGACTTGGGCTGGAAGTCAACAGCCTCCTTCCATCGGGTCAGGTTAGAGCCAGTCAAATCGGCGGAACCACCGAAGAGCTCGGGAATGACACTCTCGACCTTGCTGAGGACAGTCTCGGAGAGCTTTCGCGAGGCGATGGCAGGGTCAGAGGGGGTATAGACGGGAAGGCTCTTCTCCCAGCCCTCGGGAAGCTCGCCAGACATACGGCGGACGAGGTCAGCGTGCTCCTTGGGGTACTGCTCCTTGTACTTGGCAAAGAGCTGGTTCCACTCCTGCTCACGAGCGGCACCTTCAGAAGATCGCTTGCCGTAGAAATCATAGACCTCCTGGGGAACAGCGAAGCTCTCGTCAGGGTTGAAGCCCCACTTCTCCTTGAGCTGCTTGATATCATCGGCCTTGAGGGGAGAGCCATGGACACCGTGGGTGCCCTGGTTCTTGGAACCGAAACCAATGGTGGTTCGGAGCTGAATGAGGGTAGGCTTGTCAGTGACGGATTGAGCCTCCTTGATGGCAGCCTCGATGCCGGCAAGGTCGTGGTCACCGTCGTCGACCTTGACGACATGCCAGCCGTAGGCCTCGTATCGCTTGGGGACATCCTCAGTGAAGGCCACAGCAGTGTCACCGTCAATGGTGATCTTGTTGTCATCCCAGATGGCAATGAGGTTGCCAAGCTGAAGGTGACCAGCCAGAGAGGAGGCCTCGCTGGAGACACCCTCCATCAAGCAGCCATCACCAAGGAAAGTGTAAGTGTAGTTGTTGACAAGAGGGAAACCGTCCTTGTTGAAGACAGCTCCGGTGTGAGCCTGGGCAATGGCCAGACCAACAGCGTTGGAGATACCCTGACCGAGAGGGCCAGTGGTGACCTCAATACCGGGAGTGTCGTGAGCCTCGGGGTGACCGGGAGTGCGGCTGTCGACGGACTGCGGAATGTGTGAGCAAGCAAATGTTAAAGCTAGAGAATGAGCTACATACTCGGAAAGCCTTCAGGTCATCGATGCTGAGATCGTAGCCGAAAAGGTGGAGGAGAGCATACTGAAGCATGCAGCCGTGTCCATTGCTGAGGCGCAAAATAGTCAGTCATGGGCGCATTAGTGACGTGTAAATCGAGACAAAACTTACGAGAGGACGAAGCGGTCACGGTTCAGCCAGTCGGGGTTCTTGGGGTTGAAGTTGAGGAACTTGTTGAACAGAACGTGGGCAACTGGGGCCATTCCCCTGTGACGACAATGTCAGTGTGTTGTTCTCATCGCTCAGTTCATCGAGGGGTGGTGAAACTCACATGGGAGCACCAGGGTGTCCCGAGTTGCTGTGAGCGGTCGCATCGGCCTGTTGACAGCTCGTTAGTACTCATGTTTTTCCGGGGGGTCATAGTGAGAGCATTGAGAGGCTAGTCGGCTCAATGGGAACACAGCAAATGCAAGCGCAACTGCTATGAGGCCAAGTGATAGAGCTCTCTTGAGAAGAATGTCCTCATCACATTGTTGCGCGTCTCGTGTCTCATCTCTCATGATAAAATGGCGGGGCAGCCGTGGCGGGGTAAAGGCCAATCCGGCTGCGTAGAGCTCAAGAGAAACGACAACAAAGTAAAGCAAAGCAAAGTAAAGTAAAGGGAGCGAAGCTTACCGCAAGGACACGAATGGTGTTGATGGCCTTCTGATCAATCTCGCCGTAACCCATTTTGAATATGTATATGAGTATTTGGTTGTATGGAGGAGAAGAAAAGAAGAGGAAAGGAGGATGAAGAAGAAGAAGGAGATGGTGAGGTACCCGGTGGGTTCCCAACGCCATTTTCCCCACCTCTAAAGATGGAGGTGATGATAAAACCTCATAATCGATCGAAACTGTAACTTTTTGTCAGCCTTGGTAATCAGTATAGCTAATAGAAATAGTAGATTAGTCACTAAGCTATAAATAGTGCGGTATATACTGTATAGCAGTGATTTTGTTACCTTATACTATTTTATATAGGCTGATAGTGGTTACAGTTTTGACCGGTTATGAGGTTTTGTTTATCACTTCATTAGAGGTGGGGGCAAATTCATTCTCAGCCCACCGGGTAGAATGGCGGTTAAACTCAACATTGACACCTTTCTCCCTACAAATCAGGCATCAGCCATGTGCCCCTCACAGACTACAGTTCAGCTAAGGCGGGGGAACCCATTTCGATTTTTGCCCCACCAAAACGCACAACCGCCAAAAATTCCATCGCGAAAGCCCTCGCCATATAACCACCTGCTCCGAATCTGCCTCCGCCATCAACCCCTCCTAGTGCCCCTCAGACATCGACAATATGAGGCCCATTCTTCTTGCCGGGCACGAGCGTGCGCTCACCCAGATCAGGTATGTCTAAGTCGTGTTCTGTCTTTATATATCTGTCTGTATTTTAGTCCTGGGGAAAAGGAGGGCGAATATTGTACCTTTATAAAGCCTGGGAATATCTTCGCCGGTACCCTCGACTGACCTCACTCAACAGATTCAACAAAGATGGCGACCTCATTTTCTCCGTCGCAAAGGATCAGCAAATCTGCGCCTGGTTCTCCCACAACGGCGAGCGACTTGGAACCTACCACGGCCACGTCGGTGCTATCTGGACAGTCGATGTTAACCCCACCTCAACCATGATCGCCTCCGGTTCTGCCGACAACACCATCCGTCTCTGGGAAGTCAAGACTGGCCGTCTCATCAAGACCTGGGAGTTCCCCACCGCCGTCAAGCGAGTCGAGTTCAACGAAGATGCCACCAAGTTGCTAGGAGTTACCGAGAAGCGAATGGGTTACCTCTCCAACATCGTCATCATCGACATCAACCCCGATCTCAACGCTGAGCAGACCGACGAGAAGGCCCTCACTATTGTTTGCGACGAGAGCAAGGCCACCGTTGCTGGCTGGAGTGCTCTCAGCAAGTACATCATCGCCGGACATGAGGATGGTAGCGTAAGCCGATACGATGCCAAGACCGGTGATCTCCTCGACAACGTTCCCGTCCATGAACTCAACCAGCCCATTGTCGATCTCCAGTGGTCTCCCGACCGTACCTACTTTATCACCGCATGCAAGGACAAGACCGCCAAGGTATGTCAGATCAAACTATCGCACATGACAAATACTAATCTTTAAAGCTCATCTCTGCCCGCGATCTCGAGGTCCTTAAGACCTATACAGCCGACACACCCCTCAACAGTGCCACTATCACCCCCAAGAAGGAATTCGTCATCCTCGGTGGTGGTCAGGCCGCTATGGATGTTACCCGAACTTCTGCCCGTCAGGGTAAGTTCGAGGCCCGTTTCTATCACAAGATCTTCGAGGATGAGATTGGTCGTGTGCGAGGTCACTTCGGTCCTCTGAACACTGTCGCTGCCGACCCTACAGGCAAGAGCTACGCCAGCGGCGGAGAGGACGGATACGTGCGAGTTCACCACTTCGACAAGGGCTACTTCGACTTCAACTACGAGGTTGAGAGGGAACGAATCAACCGAATGCAGTAGATGCGGTCTTTTCCTGTGTGCTTGCATAGTACGGCGTTTGGGGGACAAACAAATAAATGTTTTTGTTCAAATGGGGCAAAAAATAAACAGGAGCTGGACGTGATGGAAAAAGAATTGGGTGTGCAAGGGGAGATAAAGAGGTTGACAAATGGGCTTGTAATTCTTACCATCTCTCCAGGGTTTAAGGAAAGGTCAAAATGCACGATTGATCACGTTTCTACGACTTTGGATATCATTATGACCATGCATTCACGAACATCATGGTCGCTACTTCACAGCACGTCGAGTTGAAGATATCAAGCAGACGATCAGTCAGATGGTTCTTCTGCTCAAGCAACTTTCTTCATTGTACTATCAGCCATTCTCACGCCTGTATTCCCACCTGTCGAGGCATCGTGTGATGCATTTTCTGGCCCCTGGTACAAACAGCCATGCTACATTAAGCAAATACGTATACATTGGCTTCTCTTATAAGTCCTCAATGCAACCAAACGCCAAAAAGTCTATCCCTTTGCCCACCCAGCATACTAAAGGCAATTCCACATTCCCTCACTTCTTTTTACCCTTCTTGCCCTTGGCAGAACCTCCTGCGGATACGGTAGAGGCAACACTAGATGCTCTTGATGGAGTGGCGGAGCTATTCTTGCTAGACTTGACGGACTTGACATTATCGAGTGCCTTGTTCTGTAAAACATGTTAGTCATAGACAATGCACAAGATTAGTTATTGACTCACCTTGACGCCGTTTTTGGCCTTTTTCTTTGCCGGTGCCATACCAAGAATGCTATCTTCGTCATTCTCATCGTCAGGCTCTCGCTTGGATTTTCCATTCACTCCGTTGGAGCCACGAGGAGGGACATCTTCGAACTCTTTAACAATAGTAGTGATCAAAGTAGTGCATCGACGAGACAGCTCGATTGGTGTTCGACTGAGAAAGAACCAGTCAAATCGGAACAGAGGTGACTCTCTAATGTCGTCTCGCATCTTCTCGTAAAGACCTTCCGAATCGATGCCATATCGATCAAGTAGAACCAAAAGGAATCGGTCCTCTTCTTCAGTGTAAACCTTCTTGTTGGTAGTCGACACAGAATAGTTGATCTTGAGCTGCTGCAGAGGGACTCGATACTGTTGCATCTTCTTTCTCAGGAGCTTTTGATGGTGGCCAATACGGCGAGTCCGCTCTTCGCCATCTTCGATAGTCTTGATGTATTTGGGGTAGTCGGCGATCTCGGTATAGCGTTGCCAAAAGACCTTTGCATAAGCCTTGATTTCGGGGGCTGACTTGCTGTCAATCTCGTTAGAGATGCCTTCGTAGTCAGTTCGTCCGTATTTGCCCGATCCGTTGACAAATTGCTGAAAGTCCCGTTTGTTCCAGTCTCCGAAACCTTGTAGCGATAACTTCTCTTTTTCTTCCCTCTCTTCCTCAGTCAAAGGTGTAGCATTGTCGATCTCCTGCTGGTCGAGGGCTCTTTCGGCCTCTCGCTCTTCAAGATTTTCTTCATCACCGTCAGGTAGAGGGACCTTATACCCAATTTCCTTCCGATAGTAAGCGGTCTCCCTATCTTGAAGATCTCGCAGGCGTGGAGGGTAAAATTGGTAGTCATGAACAGGAACTTGCTTTGGTGCTCGGGGTGCCTTTGGCTTGGCATCGGCCTTGGGGTTGGGATACATAGTTTGTCGGAAGTACTTATCCATTGAGTATGACTGTTCCTTTCGCTCTCGCTTGGCCGGGTTGATCCAGGTCATGTTGATATTCTTCTTTGTGTTGGCGAAGTTCTCGCCATTCCACTCGTAAGCAGACTCTGAGGTGAACTTTTGCAGATCATCGATTCCCAACTTCTCATATTTTGCGTTCAGCTCCTTTGTTCGGTTTTCGCCCTTTGCAAGGATCTCGTCGATATCGTCATCACCAACTTCACCGTCCTTGGAGGCCATATTGCCGGTAGGTCCCTTGGACTGAAAGACCTTCTCAGCACCGTGCTGGATCATGGAAAGAAGCTCATCCTTGTTGGCTGCAGCTTTAGCGGCTTGTTGGGCACGGCCTTGTTGGATAACCAGTTGGTCTAGTCGTAGCTTCTGGGCAGCTCTCTCCAAAACCTTTTCTTCGATGGCGTTATCTGTGACAAATCTGTATACAACAACCTGTTTAGTCTGACCAATACGATGGGCTCGATCCATGGCCTGAAGATCAGCTTGAGGGTTCCAATCACTATCATAGAGAATAACAATGTCGGCAGTCGTCAAGTTAATGCCCAGACCACCGGCACGTGTTGTTAGGAGGAAGACAAATTTCTCCGAACCAGGTTTGTTGTATTCGTCAATGGCAGCAATTCGATCCTCATGTGCTGTGCCACCATCGATTCGACAATATTTGTACTCTCGGAAGACACAATAGTCTTCGAGAATATCCAATAATCTGCTCATTTGAGAAAAGATGAGAACGCGGCTTCCCTGCTTCTGGAGCCGCTTGAGGAGCTTGTCAAGGACTGCCATCTTGCCAGCGTTGTAAACCAAATGCTCATCGGTTGTGTAAGGGGGTCCGGGCTCGGCGCCTTCGAACAGATAGGGGTGGTTACAGCATTTTCGAAGCTGCATCACGATGTTGAGTAGTCGTGTCTTAGACTCTCGTTTGCCACCAGCGCCGTTCACAGCATCAATATCTTTCTCCAGAATCTTCTGGTACCATTTAATCTGCATCTCCGACATGCCAAGATAAACATTGACCTCTTTCTTGGGCAACAGACTCTTCTCCACGTCGCTCTTCACGCGGCGCAGTAAGAATGGGCGGAGGACTTTGTGTAGTTGTTGTACGACAGTGTCTTGGTCGCGGTCTTGACCAGAGAACCACTGATCAAATGCTTCAGAGTCGCCGAAAACATCGGGAAGCAAGAAATTTAGAAGAGCCCAGAGTTCGTGCAGGTTGTTTTGCAACGGTGTGCCCGTAATGAGTAATCGGTTTCTGGAGGAGAACAATCGGATAACCTGTGACAGTGATGACTCTTCGTTCTTGATACGATGCGCCTGGATAATTGTTAGCTGATGAAAGTCTCGATCGTTCCAAAATCACATACTTCGTCGATTATGATGTATTCCCAAGCAAATTTCTTCAAATGCGCTTTCTCTCGAAGCACCATTTCGTAGCTGGTAATGCAAACATCAAACTTCTCGTCAACAAGCCGATCGTTGATAAGGGTTTGTCGTTCATCTTTGGCACCCTGAAGCACCAAAACATCGACCTCAGGCGTCCATTTGGCAAACTCTCGCTTCCAGTTATCGAGCGTGGACTTGGGCACAATGACCAAGTGTGGTCCAGTAATGTCAAGGATGTGTCGCAGGTAGCCAAGAAATGAAATGGTTTGCAGGGTCTTTCCAAGACCCATTTCATCGGCAAGAATACCAGAAATACCATTCTCGTGCAGGGAAATAAGCCAATTGAGACCGGCAACCTGGTAGTCTCGCATGGTGCCATGGATGAACGGAGGGGACTCTCTGAAGACTGTCTCAGCAGAGCCACCGTGCTTCTCGTCTTTCAAGAGTTCGGCGTCTTCTTCAGCTTCGGTGCGTCGACGTCGCTCGCTCGTGGCTCCGCCTTGCCTTCCGGCACCCTTCTTGCCTCGCGCAGATTCGGCATTCTGTCGGTCGATTTCGGTCATGATATCGCGAATCTTGGGGTCGGGGTTTGTTTCAATGAAATGGCGGAAGAGATCGGTCAGACCGAGGAGGTATCGAAATCGACGAATAGTGTCATCTTCCTAGAGGTTCAATTAGATCGTTTCGTATCATAGCCTCCTCTTGGGGTGTGACATACCTTGGATTCGCCCAACCGATCGTGTTTCTTACCAAAAATGCTACGACGAAGTTGGTTGACTTCTGTGCGGCGCCTACGGCCATCCCCAGTAGGCTCTCCGGCGACGCTGCTAGCAGTAGTGCTGGGGTTCTCGGTATCGGTGTAGTCAGGAGTCTCGTCAACTTCCTTAAGAACCCGTCAGCACAAGCTCTCATCCACAAACGAACAAAACTATGTCAACATGGGAACTCACCATCTCTTCTTCTTGTCGATGATCCGGCGCGTCAGACATAGACGCGTCAGTATCGACAGCTTTGGCTCGAGAGCGAGGCGCCATTGCGAGTCGAGTTTAGGATAAACCTCTTTACGCGACTGGCGTCCAGAAGACGCGTTTCGATAGGTTGCAATGTGAAGCACAAGTCAATGCAAGTAGTCTGTTGGCCCTTGTACCGTATTTTGTGTATATTTTGAGGGGTATGCGGTTTATTCAACAGCCACGTCGCTTGAAGGATTAGAAAAGAAAGTGTGAATGCTGTTGCGAAGGAGTTGGCGGGTAGAATCTAAACGGTCACCTCGAAGGGGGCCAATCTGGGCTAGCGGCGTGCATAGACCCTTGTAAATGGCATTGGGCCCCACGATGCTGCAAGGGAAGAAAGGATATTCCGATGGTTTTTAACGACGTCACTTTGTCTTACTGATCTTGTGTGAGGAAGTCACTGTAAATCTGAAAACACCCAGGTTCAATATTCTAGGCTGATATTATCTTATATACTCGTACAAGTACGCGATTGAAAGAGATTCTAGTGAGTTGCTGAAAGGCAATACTAATAGTTGCATCGAGTCACGTGGCTGAAATGCCCCCACATCCACAGGTACCGACCCCTCGGTTAGTGCCGTCCATCAGGCTCTGCCCATGCTCCGTTGGAGTGGATGACCTGGGCAAACGCTTCGTGACCCCAACCTTTACCTTACCCAACTGTCTTTGAGATCATAGCTCTTCAGGAGCAACATACCCAGCTTGTCTGACTCTGGTGTACCGCGAATACATAGCAATCTCTCTCCGGTCTTGGAGCATCTTCCGATACCAATACTACTTCCCGCTGACTATCAAGTGAGGCGATTTCCCCCTTGACGTTTTCAAACATATCTGACTCTTCGTTTCCAGTTTTCCACATCTCTTCGTCGCTTAATCAAGATGGAGCCTATGAGGGGTGTCTCTGGTAGCATGGGCAAGCAACCTGCTCAGCAAGAAAGCCCTGAACAACTCCTCGATGTCTTCAAGGCAGCCGCCCTGTCGGTGACCAAGCTCTACAAGATCTCTGCTGCAGGACAGTCAAAGGCACGTGCCGATGGATATCAGGATTGCCTCGATGACCTTTTACAATTCTTGGATAAAGAGGGCATGGGTCTGGGTGATGGAGAAGGGTGGAAGATCCGGAAATGGGCCACAGAAAGACTCGATGGGCGTGAAAGCAGCTCTCTAAACACGGAGAGTGAGGACGAGGTCGACAAAGCAGAAACAGCCTCGTCACCTGAACTCACTCGAACGGCTATCCCTCCTCATCCGGCGAACCAAGTGCGAACCGACTCTGCACCACCGAGTATTCCTCCTGTTGCTGAACAGCCTACGCCGATAGTTGTCCCTTCTCAAGACAGCTTCACCTTCCAGTCTTCACACCCGTACCCGAATATCGCTACTCTGGACCTGTCTGACTCAAGACCTCACGATGATGTGCCTGCTCCCACACGACCAACGAAAACTAGGCTTGCGGGTGGTCCGAGTCGATCTTGCCCGAGGGGTCCGGGACATTTGGTACAGCGGGCTGGTAGCAAGCGCAAATTGAACTTTGAGGAAATATTCGATCTCGGCAGTCTAAGCGGAAAGGATCCTTTCGAAAAGGCAGGGAAGCGTGGCCGACATGCTTGATTATCCACCGAGATCATCACCTTTCCTTATCTCTACACACAACATGAAGCATATTTGTCTCGGAGCACTGGGTACTAGATGGATGGGATGGAACGAGGCATGTTTACAGACGGACGCATTGACTAGCGAAGAGCATGGGCGGCGTTTGGAGGACGTAACGATTGCATTTGGGGGTGTCTGGTTTTCATTTTGTGTCTGGCGATTGCCACATTTTTCATAACACGATAAATTTGATGATGATGATTCTCTAGCTATTCCTTCTGAACCAACGAAACTCCTTCTATGGTTGTATGTGACTGGTCATTCTATCATGGCACGGCAAAGCCCTACTTGTATAACTTGCTAGGTCGAAGGAGTAGATGGTAGAGAAACAGCTAGATTGCTTCATACCAACCAACCTACCTAATCAGATGTAGTAGAACCCCTAGAATCCTAAGGTATTGTCATTTTGATCCAATTTATCGGGTTATCTTCGGTCCGAAACTTACCAAAGGAACACCAGAGCTTCCATTGGTTTTTGACTGACTTGCAGGGAACTCTTATGCAGCCCGAGACTCGGAACTGGCGCTAGATGAAAGGTACCTACAGTTGGTAGCTGCGTACCCCGGCCCTGACCTCATTAATCGTGCATTTTTGTCGTTCGCGAACTTTGAACCTCGTCGCGCTTTTCTTTTTAAATACCTTTTTTGTTACTTCTCTTCTTTCACTTGCATCGCGAAAGGTTTGTTCCACGAAGGTAAATATTTCTTCTTCTTTTTCTGGTATTCGTCGTCGCACTATTCTGCCCCTTCATACAATAATATCAAGCCTGCTTTGAACAACTGCGCATTGTTCATTATCTTCTCTCCGCAGCCATCCAACCTTTCACTAACACTGATTCACGTAGAAGTATCCTGCGCCAAAGACACTACCAGCTTTCCTTCAAGCTAGTCAACATGTCGGATTCTGGCAAGCAAGACGAGAAGCCCACGGGCGAGCACGAGATCGATCATGACCGCGAGCACGACAATGAACATGAGCAAGGAACTGAGATGTCAGGGGCTGAGGAGGTGTGTTAGGCGCGCAAAGAGGTGGATTTAAGAAGGAAACTGACGCCACACCCTTAGGAAGAAATCACTGCCATGAAGCGCCGCGTGGCAGAGATGGAAGAGGAGGCCAAGAAGCTTCGCGAGATGCAAGCAACTCTGGAGCAGCAATCTGCAGACCTTGCGGATGACAAGGAATCCATCGATGCACGCAGTATCTTTGTTGGCAACGTCGATTATTCAGCCTCGCCTGAAGATATCCAGAGTCACTTCCAGAGCTGCGGCTCCATCAACCGAGTGACCATTCTTCTTGACAAGTTCACAGGTCAACCGAAGGGGTATGTTGGCACGCGGGAGCTTTTTGAGCATTGCTAACATATCGCACTGTAGCTACGCCTACGTCGAGTTCACCGAGCCGAGCTTGGTCGCCCAGGCTCTTGTCCTCAACGAGAGTGTCTTCAAGGGCCGCAACATCAAGGTAACCCCCAAGCGCACCAATGTCCCTGGCATGAGCCGTGGACGTGGTCGCGGTGGGTTCCGCGGTGGCCGAGGCTTTCATGGCCGAGGCAGCTTCCCTCGCGGTGGTGGTTATCGCGGTGGCTACCGTGGTCGCGGACGAGGTTTCGCCCCCTACTAGGAGCAGGGAGGCACTCTGCCCTTGGGACATGGTCGACGATCTGAGCAACCTAGGCCTTTCGAGATCGAAGTTGAGGAATCTCACGGGCTTGAAAACAACCCCTACGCGCATGGATATGTTGGCCTGTGATGGAACAGTTTCCATCCATTTTTTCCTTGAGTTTAGGGTTATGGTAATAAGGAGAAGGGTGTTTTACTAGCAGAGAAGGAACAGTGTAATACTATCGATTATCCGGGAACAGGAAAACACACAGATAGCCAAGAACACCGAGGGAAGGGATAGGAGTTCCGGTCTTGACGTTTCTTTCGTCTTTAGCAAAATCACAGTAATCCATCAATGTCTGTTCCTATCATTAACTCAGTGTGAACTTTACCTGAAATGATTATGAGCGAAAACGCAATCTAATCAGCTATTTTAAGTATAACTGGGCTAGGGTGCCGATTCAAAGCAGCTTCGATTATGTAGGTCCGTAGGAGGCTTAGAGTAGTGACATGTTGCCACGCGTTCCTCTTGGAGCTTCATATGCGTGTGAGGCCGCCCGTGTGGTACCCCACATCAGTTCGTGCCAAGGGTTGGGTATTTGGCGGGAATGACAGTGATTGCAATGAGACAAATCTAGTGTCAGGGTGCATAATGGAAAGGAAGATCTGACATCTCACTGAAGATCGCAAGCTAAATAAGCTAATGCGTTGGGCAATCCACGACATCGTACAGAATACCCTAGAGCTCGAGCTTTATGCCTTCTCAACGCAGAAATACTCCTGATCACGTAGTCATACTATCTTATAGTGCAACAAACATTTTCTTTCATATGTAGTTAATTCAAAATTGAATAAGGCTTCTTCTTAGGTCTGATGTTCTTGCTCAGCCACTCGCGCAATGCGCTATAATTAAATGGTTACCATAGCATAGCTAGGACATGAGTCGTCATTCTCGACTACTCCAGATCACATACTGTTCAAGATGTGTGTTGTCAACGCAATCAACAAGGGTATCATTGACGTTTTGCCAGTGGCTCAGCGGTTGCCCAGTCACAGAGGTGCAAATACTGTAAGTATCTTAATCAAGTAATGCAACTACGAAGTCACGGCTGAAGGGTAAGTTTGGACGTACTCCGTATAAAGAGAAATTTACAGAGGCACACATTGAATCATATGGCACACGTGTGTATGGGGCATGTTTCAAATTGTTTCCTGATAAATGCAGACTTCTGATTCCCATGTTGCCAGTCTTTAAGCACAAGCATCAACCTCATCAGTGACCTTGCTGCAAGGCATCACAACCCTGCTTAAGCGCCCGATGCCTGACGAAAGCTGTGCCGGTAAGCCGTACGCCGCAATTAGGCTCAGAACATTCGTTCACAAACCCTTACAGGTGACTGAGATTATGATTCCATAGCGGCACTGTCGCTTTGTTTACTGCCGAGGTTGTACGAAATACGTCGTAAAAAAGCGCAGCCGTGGATTCCGCAGCCCAGGAAGGCAGATGTCATAAGCATTATTTGACAATTTCTCAGCCAAAGTGGCAACAAAATACTGGAGCTCTTGAACACGTTTGAAATCATTGCTCAGCCTTAGTAGTAAGTGGCTAGAACGTGCAAGAGCTCAAGATTTAGGCAATACCGGGTAGATACCTTCGATCAAAGTACACAAATCGATTATGGAACGTTCATCTTTAATCGCGGGTTTCGTAGGGAACGTCCAAAGGAGCGGATGCAAAATAACCTCACCTTCCAGCCACTAATACAAGGTAATATCTTGTCGTCTATCATCTGTAGGCCTCCATTGCCGCCCACTAAAAGGCCCGGATACAGAATACAGGGTTGATTATAGAGCACGGGCTAGCCAAGGATGAAAGAAAACATAGGGACTTGATTCTAAGAGAAAAAAGTATATCTGCAAGCTTAGTCGAAGGTCATGGGCGATATTGATGAGTTAATTTTGGCACCCTATCTTGAGCATGGATGCTTTCTTGTTCCCTGGCTGATGGAGTAGGTCCCATTGGGAGGGTTCCTCTGATCTTGGTAATATGCACTTGGGGAGCTGCTTTTTGTTGCGTTGCTTGGTGAAATGTCTAATAAAGTGCTAGATTTAAGTAGCCGTAGTATACATTATACAGCACGATACCAACTAAGGTATCAGAAGAGTACCCCCACTGACTGCACCCCAACCCATGAAACCGTACTCGAGTTACAAGGCTCCAAGGTTACTCAGGCCAGGTCGGGTCGATTGATTATCCTTCTAGCACCATCAACACACAAAACAGTTCGTGGCGATCAATCAACTCCATCTACGAGCGCTCTGTCACCATATATCGTTACGAATTCACGAATATTACCAGCTCAATTACAGCAACTTGGTTTATCTTGCTGCGCTTCTCTCAGCAGCCTCAGGATCGCTACTCCTACCCTGGATCTTCCCGTTCCGGCCGCTGTCGTTCTTGCTCTGGAAGCGGGGAGTCCGTGTCTTGGCCTTAGCCTCCCAGTCTTGGGTCTTTTGGGCCGCCCGTGCACAGCCTCAACCTCCCCCCATTGCCCCAAACCAAGCGTCGTCAACTTTCTTCAGTGAACCCTTCAACCTCCACTGATCACGTTCCGCGAACGCCTTCCACGACAAGGCTTCATTGCATTTGTCTGGCTCCGAACCTATACCTACCTTTTCACCTCGGAAATATCGATTATTGTCATTGTCGTCGCTGTGACTTAGTCCCTCGCTGCGCAGCGCAAGAGGTGACACCATGACCAGTCGCACCGATTCTAAGTAAGTCCATTCCCAGCCTTTCGCCCATCGCATCGCGTCCAGCTTCACCTTCAACCTGACCTTTACCCATCTCCCCCTTCACTGCTACTACGATGACCGTACTAATGCTCTTTGTAGCAGGCCCAACCTTCGGGTTACCAGTGAGTTACAGCTAATCAACCTGCCCCACCGTTCGACTTGACATATTGACATCATCCAAGTTATCGCCGCCGATGGCCTTTACAAGAGGGATGTTTTCCGTACGTAGTAGAATCCGAAACTTCGCTCGGCCTATCCGCTAATTTGAATCAGGCTTTCCTGACCCTTTCGCTGTTGCAACCATCAATGGGGAGCAAACCAAAACGACGACTGTCAGCAAAAGAACTCTAAACCCATACTGGAACGAGAGCTTTGACTTGTAATGTACCCCGCCGCTTTAGACAAAGAATTTAACCAACTCGAGATTATCAGTCGTACCAATGAAGATGGCATACTTGCAGTCCAAGTTTTCGACCAAAAGAAGTTTAAGAAGAAGGACCAGGGTTTCCTAGGCGTCATAAACATTCGCGTTGGAGATGTCATCCCTGAGCTCAGCCCAGATGCCGATGGTCAGTATACTTGATCCCACAACGGAAAACGTGAAGAAGCTTTCTGACATGCGCTTCAGACCAGATGCTTACTCGAGACCTCAAAAAATCAACCGATAACCTCGTCGTCCACGGCAAACTTATTATTAACCTGTCATGCAATCTCAGTGCACCAGCCCGCGGTGGCCAGGCATCGACGGCACGACCTTCTCTCGGCGCCGGCCCGTCGAACGCTTCGAACCTCTCCGCTCCTCCACCGGAAAACCGACCAGGATCTTCACTTTCTGGACCAAATGGCGCGGGTGGCTCACAAGTCAATCTGGCCCATCGCCCATCCAGCATCAACTCTGTTGGTGGCGCCAGTGCTCCAGGACCGAATGCTTCCGGACAAACTCGGCAAAGCAATCAACTCAGCCCATTCGAGGATGCTCAGGGCCGACTACCAGCTGGCTGGGAGCGCCGAGAAGACAACCTTGGCCGTACCTACTACGTTGATCACAACACCCGCACAACGAGCTGGAATCGACCCACTGCTTCTGGCGCCCAAGAACAACGAAACGATCGAGAAGCAGCTACCCAGGTTGAGCGCCAGAGACATCAGAACCGCACTTTGCCCGAAGAACGAACCGGCTCCAATTCACCGACGTTGCACGCCCAGCAGCCCCAGCCATCAGCGTCACCAGCTACTAACGGCGGCGCAGTGATGCATACTGGAGCGACAAGCCCTGGTACGGGAGAGCTCCCGCCTGGCTGGGAGCAACGGTGGACCCCGGAAGGTCGACCATACTTTGTTGATCACAATACAAGAACAACGACCTGGGTAGATCCACGTCGCCAGCAATACATCCGCATGTATGGCGGTCAGAATAATGCCAACGGCCAGATTCAGCAGCAACCCGTATCGCAACTTGGTCCTCTACCTAGTGGTTGGGAAATGCGCCTGACAAACACTGCTCGAGTGTACTTTGTTGATCATAATACCAAGACTACCACTTGGGACGATCCTCGACTACCATCGTCTCTTGACCAAAATGTTCCTCAGTACAAGCGAGACTTCAGACGAAAGCTCATCTACTTCCGCTCACAGCCAGCCATGCGAATTCTCAGTGGACAATGCCACATAAAGGTGCGACGATCTCACATCTTCGAGGACTCCTTTGCCGAGATTACACGCCAGTCCGCAACGGATTTGAAGAAACGACTTATGATCAAGTTTGATGGCGAGGATGGTTTGGATTACGGTGGTCTCTCTCGAGAATTCTTTTTCCTTCTCTCCCACGAAATGTTCAACCCCTTCTATTGCCTATTCGAATACTCCGCCCACGATAATTACACCCTTCAGATTAACCCACATTCCGGCATCAACCCGGAGCATCTCAACTATTTCAAGTTCATCGGCCGTGTGGTCGGCTTGGCTATCTTCCACAGACGATTTTTGGACGCCTTCTTTATTGGCGCTTTGTACAAGATGATGCTTGGCAAGGCGGTGGCTTTGGCCGATATGGAGGGTGTGGATGCCGATTTCCACCGATCGTTGCAGTGGATGCTGGACAACGATATATCAGGCGGGATACTTGAGCAGACTTTCTCGACCGAAGACGAGAGATTTGGAGTGATGACTACCGAGGATCTCATCCCTGATGGCCGCAATATTGATGTCACCAATGAGAACAAGAAGGAATATGTTGATCTCATGGTCAAGTGGCGCATTGAGAAACGTATCGCCGAGCAGTTCCAGGCTTTCAAGGAAGGGTTCCAAGAGCTTATCCCTCAGGATCTTATTAATGTCTTTGACGAGCGCGAGCTGGAGCTTTTGATTGGAGGTATTGCCGAAATTGATGTCGACGACTGGAAGAAGCACACCGATTATCGAGGATATACCGAATCCGATGAGGTTGTGCAGAACTTCTGGGCAACAGTACGCTCGTGGGATGGCGAGCAGAAGTCACGTTTACTACAATTTACTACAGGTACTTCTCGAATCCCAGTCAATGGCTTCAAGGATCTCCAAGGTAGCGACGGCCCACGACGATTTACAATTGAGAAGGCGGGAGAAATCACAAATCTGCCAAAGGCACACACATGGTAAGTGTTTATGACAATTGGCTCCGAGAACAAATCACTGACTCATCAACAGTTTCAATCGACTTGATTTGCCTCCTTACAAGAGTCTAGAAATGCTTCAACAAAAGCTTACCATCGCGGTTGAGGAAACCATGGGCTTTGGCCAAGAGTAGACGATAACGACATTACTTTCAGCAGGGACATTGAACTGGAAAGGGCCAAACTGCACTCAGTTGTACTGTTTTGTAGTTTCCGCGAGACAGCGACTTCTTTTGTCTGCCCTCATAGGGAACCCCCTCGCTAACATACACGAACTTTTGGGTATTTGCTTCAGTCCCAAGAGTGGACAGACCTGGGTCGTTTGGCGCTGGTGGGATTAATTTGCCTTCAACATGCGATGCAACAACTGCTTCTCCCTGTCAGCCCAGTAACTAGACGATTTAACAGAACTCGAGTGTTGCCGTTATCACAGACGCACCTTGTGATCTGTTTCGTAAGGAAGCTTTGGCAGGCATTGTGGAATTACCGGGCATACACCGGGATAGACGAGTTCTTGGATGTGATGATGCTTGACAGACGAAGAGGGAAAAAAAAAGAAACTGTACTTTGCTTGTATTACGTGTGACGTCGGTAGTAACACCGAAGCCAGCATGGAAGGGCTGGAAGTTTAAGAAGAAGGACAAGGTTATAGCGCTTCATTTCAACTACTTATCACATATATCACTTTCACTATCTACCTAGCTATCTTATTTTCTGAACGTGTTTGCCTTGGCTGTCTTATGATGAATCTCGAACACCTTTTGCATGTCAGGCAGAGCCTATCGATGCTAGTAAACATCACGAAAACGAATACACACATAATGACTCAATAGACCAATTTGGGCTTATTTGATTTCTAATTATTGCAGTGCCCTCGCAAGACTGACCATCCCCCTTATTTGGGCCCCTTGTATCAACCGAACCTGGCTGCATCTTGATGAACAAAAGCATTGGAAAGCCGCCCAATGAAACCAAAAAATACTGGGAAAACAAAAGGAAATAACAAAATATATGCGGAATGAACAACCATTCCGCATTATTATACATGGCTGACACCATCATCTCCTTCCCATCACTTCGCCGGAATTCAGACGGCGTTCCACAGTCTTCCAAACCATCCTTGCCATGAGACAAAATCTGATGGCGAGTCTTTTAGCGTGAGTAAGGGTGAAAGCCGCGGTTTCCACCCCGTCCTCCACCACGATAATTAGCTCCAGGTTTACCGGCGTTTTTGGGCCCCGTAGGCGCATTGGCGGGTGGTGCATGTTGCGGGTCAGAGTTCGCACTGGCGCTGCCAGCACGGTTAAAGCCACCTGAGCCTTGGTTGGAGTTTGGCTGAGGAACATCGTCGTACATGCCCTCCCATGAAGTAGGGGCTCCCCCTCCTCCACCCATACCATAGCCTCCATGACCTCCTCCATGACCGCCGTAGCCTCCACGGCCTCCACGACGACCTCCTTGAGCTTGTTGGTATTGATTATAGTTGTTGTTGTCGTATCCTCGACCACCGCCGCCGCTGGCAGAGGCAGTGGGACTAGCACTACCGGAAGCAGCATCTTGACCACCTTGCTGGCCCTGCTGTTGCATCATCTGCTGCTGCATTTGTTGCATCTGCTGCATCATCTGTGGGTTCATGTTCTGCATCATGTTCTGAGCATTGACACCGCCGCCTCCTCGACCCATCATCTGTTGTTGCATCTGTTGCATCTGCATCATGTTCTGCCACATGGCTGGGTTCATGGGCATTCCTCGGCTCATGGCCATTTGTGACTGCATCATAGCGAAGTACTGTTGCATACGTTGAAAGTATTGGGCCATGACTTGGGGTGTCATGCCGTTGTTGCCCATCTGTTGGCCCATGGAGCCCTGACTTGACTGGTCGCCGTCCTTTCTGAACTTGCCGCGTCGTGATGCCTCTTCCTCTTCTCGAAGGTTACCCCTGGGCTGGGCCTTCTTGACCTCGATGGGTTTTCCATGAATTTCTAGTGGCACGTTGATACAAGCATCGACGCCGGCTTCATTTTCAAACGTCACAAACCCAAACCCTCGTGGACGACCGGTATCTTTGTCCATCATAAGAGTCGCATCTACAACGCGACCGAACTGTGCGAAGTATTCCTTGAATTCTTGATCGGTGGTTTCCTGGCTGACACCTCCGACGAAGATCTTACTAGTCTTCTCTTGTTCATCTCGGGGAATGGCACGTTTAGGGTCGATCTGCAATGCAATTAGAGTGGCGAGTTTGGCCATGTTAAGATATGACTTACGATCTTGCCATCAAGGAAATGCTCCTTGACCATGACGATATTGACTGTCTTGGCGTCCTTGAAAGTCAAAAAACCAAATCCTCGCGACCGGCCGGTACTGCTGTCTCTCATGACTGTGCATTCAACGACTTCACCAAACTGTGAGAAGTAATCCCGCAATGATTCTACCAGCAATCGTTAGCACAAGATTGGAGAGCTGCATGTGTTTGTCACTTACGATCGGTGGTTTCCCAGTTGAGACCGCCGATGAACATTTTACTATACAAACATGTCAGTATACTTTCATTTTAGAGTTGTTTATGCATTCTGAATATCAAGGCTGTTAAACACGGGTCTCCTAGGCTTGATAGAACAATGAACCCAGGTTCATGGCGAAGTGGCTTGCTTAGAAAGGGCTGCGAGTTTGTGAATAATCAATAGTTTGCTGAAACCTTAACCCTGGCTTGGAGAAAAGAGCCGACAAGAGACTTGCATGCCTGATACAGCTGAAAAACAGATGGCTGCGGTTTGGTGATTGCAATGTGATGAGGGAGTTTGTATCCTTGAAAAAATGGGTCGTGCAGGGCAATCTGGGTGCATGCAGAGAAGGGTACAGTCCAGCAGGAGGTCGATTGATCTGAAAGTTCCCGTTTCTTCGGCTTGCTTGATGTTGATGGCAATTTCTGTAAGATCCCTGCGTGTGGATGCATCAAGGCCAACATAACAAGGACCATGGTTGACAAACGTTGACCAAACGGCCATGGCAGTCGAAAGTATGGCGCAGACATTGCAATGAGAGATGCCAGATCAGCTTGGTCGAATAAAATTTCGTCTTGTGCTATCGTCTTGACTGTTCTCTCTGTCTCTGTCTCATGCTAGGTACTGGCCTCGAGCGCTATTCGCTGCGAATCTCGCTATAGCACTCGAGAGTGTTTACCACTCCCGTCGGTTCAATAAGATCTCTGCGACTGAGGGCTATGGAAGACTCAAGTAGTAGTGTCTTTCGTCTGGACTAGTGCCGAATGATTCATCCTGGGATGTCCGTCCACAGGGCGTAACCCAGTACCGATTGTGACATCCTCCTCTTCCTCTCATAGCCCATAGATAATAGCAGCGGACTCGCCTCAACTGGTTATATCTCTTGATCCACATATCCTCTTGAATGAGTAATGGCAACTCTTCCAATCTGAATCTTTGCCGTTTGATGTCTCTGATAGCAAAACCTCTTTTTCTTTAATTTGACCACGACCCTCTCTAGCCAAGCCAACTTCCGAAATGTATGCAAATGCTAAGCCGATGGCCACTACTACGTGGCAACGTGGCAGTTGCCATGAGGATTCAGGGTTATAAACACGCAAGGCGAACCGTGATATTCTCGCAAGGGCGGATTCAAGAAATGTTATCACAAGGCAGAAACAGTATAGACTTACCCATCTTCTTTGGCACTCGCCTTGTGTACAGTTCCGTATGGAGGTGTTGGAGCATCGTCATGCATATCAGCCTGGCCTGTGTGACCGGATCCGCTGTATCCTCCTCCTCCACCGAGATTGAAGTCGACATCATCATCGTCGTCATCTTGATCCTGAGTCATGTGTTCGTCACCTCCAGTTTCTTGATGTTGTTGCATCCCGTTATGGTTATCATTGTCGTTGTTGTGAATGTTAGTAGAAGGCTGAACGTCTGGGGCAGGGGGGGCTGCTGCAGGGGGAGCAGACGCTGGCTTTGCGGCATCGTTGTCATCGTAGCTGTCTTAGAGTCAGCATCCTAGGTTCGCGCACATAGTGTCCATGCTCGCGGCTTATATTGCGATGGACACTTACAGGTCGGCGAAGAGATCATCCTCGAAGTTCTCGGGCTCAGTCATGGCGACGGTTGAGGTTTGGCGCGTGTTCGTGATAACCAAGTTCGAAAGCTGAGGGAGCGCGAAAGAAGCGAACGACAGGATTCGCGGACTCGACACTAAAAAGCTGGAATGGGTGAACAGGGGCAAGTGAGAAGAGATGCGCAATTGATATTGAGAACTAAGTCGAACCAAGAGTCAAAGAAAAGGAAGAGGAGGCGACTGAACCATGAAGGTAAAGAAAGGTGCTAGGTTATCGAGCCGTGGAGCTAAAGCCTAACTGACTTCACTGACTAAGCCAAGAATGGGCCAATCAGAAATCAACACACTAGTTATAGGCAAACAAGAACCTGAGTCCTTGGGTTCTTTTCAAAATCCAAATGCTAATAACATCACTGAGATTTGGAAGGTAATGAATGAACTTGAAGATGATATTCAAAATTGAAGTTTTGCCTACCAATTGAGAGTATTTTGCCCTTAAAATTTCAAGCTTCTCTGTTACAACCCTTAGATTCCCTTGCACATACTCTCCAAGCTCCATTGTCAAGAAGGCTGCCTTGTTCTTTGGGCATTACATGGAAAGGGAGGTTTTGTTAACGGGCTCGAACCGCATGCGCTCGTTGGTGAATTGCTCTGGGCTGTAGTTATTCGTACTCCGTACCAAGCTCGTACCGCCTGTTGGGCAAGGTATCAGCCCCGTGGCCGGGCAGCTGAGCTCAGGCCACAGGGTTAAGGCACAGTCCTCAATTAGCAGATACCCCCGCTATGAACCCGTCCGAACCCGCTATTTCCAAGCTATGGTAGTGCTGTTTGCGGGGTGATCTCGTGGTTGAGCCAGGGCAGCCTAATTAAGCCCGTTTCCATTATGTTTGATCGATCCATAGTAGAATAGGTCGACCAACCCAACCTACTGACTTTCCTGCACTTCACAACATCATTGCGTCGCGTTACATCGCAGCATGTGAAATACCTTCCCAGGCTCTTGTCCACGGCCTCTTTTCCTCTTCAGCGAACCATGTGGTCGTCATCTGGGAGCGGCAAGAAGCCCGCGCAATCTGTAAGTCATGACTATCGGCGTCGAAGCTCTCGGCTCTGTACTCACGAGACTCGACGTAATGGCGCCCGTCTCTGCTAACAGCCCCACCGCCCCAGGAGATGGTCCAAGTCGGTACGTTCAGCGAGGAGTTGTGAGATGTCGAATACTTGCTGATATAAGCTCGATTGCTTCGAGGCAGACCGATCAGAGTATGTATTCGCTGATATGGAGTTTCATACCCTCCAAGCTTGTGCGCTGAAGCTTATACAACTAGGTCCGTATCGCCATTTTGGAGACCGCCACCACGAGACAGCTCTACTCCGAAGAGAAACATCACGTCGCCCACAGGCCATGGCTCAGGTCTTGTTGTTGGCGCCTCATATTCGCATGCGGACATGCTCAAGTTTGACTCTTTGTCAGTTGGCTTGACCTTGCTCAATGCCTAGTTCTTGTTTGCTGATGTCAATTGCCAGAAACCTCTCCAACTCCTCTCGACCACGAACACCTCCTTCTTCTTCTTCAGCTAAGATCCGGATTCAAGAAGCTTCTCCACCGCCGAGGACCACGCCTGGAAAGAATGGTTCACCTCCATACAAGAGTTATATCAACTTTCTCTCCAATACAAACGACGATTGGAAAGCAGACGAGGACGACATGATGGGCTACGAGGATGACGATGGGGATGACTTTGGTTTGCCAAGTTTGTCGAGTATGAAGAGGAGAACGCGGCGCATTGCCACACAGAACAAGGCCGAATCAAGTACATTATCACCGACAACAGAGGGGCCTCCCAATGCGCTCTCGGCGAGACGATACTCAAACAGTGCCGACATCGCAATAGAGCGACCCGCGCCCACATATCCCATGCCCAAAAAGAGTGAGGGGAAGATTCTTCGGCCTCAGTATAAAGAAATCTTAAAAGGTTTGCTGATCAAACTTCAAAGCGCTGTCGCAGAAGTACTGACGATGACTATCAGACCCCGCCAACGCTCTGCATCTCATCAACTATCCCACGGTTCCTGCCAATGCCACTCCTAAGGAAGCCGATGCCATAAACTCCCGAATTACACGTATTAATAAGTTTAAGAAGCTGTTACAAGCTTCCACTATTTCACTGCCTGACTTGAGGTCACTCGCCTGGTCTGGCGTACCACAAGAGGTGCGCGCCATTACCTGGCAACTCCTCCTCAGCTATCTTCCTGCGAATAGTGAGCGCCGGGTCGCCACTTTGGAGAGAAAACGGAAGGAATACTTGGATGGTGTACGACAGGCATTCGAGAGAGGAGGAAACGCTGCGACCACTGCAGCCAACACAGCCCCAGCCGGCCGAACAAGGGGTCTTGACGAGGCCATCTGGCACCAAATCAGCATCGATGTACCCCGGACAAACCCGCATATTGAGCTGTACAGCTACGAAGCTACGCAGAGATCACTTGAGCGCATTCTGTATGTGTGGGCTGTACGACATCCTGCCAGTGGCTATGTGCAGGGCATCAACGACCTTGTAACGCCTTTTTGGCAAGTCTTCCTAGGGATTTATATTGGAGATCCTGATATCGAGTCTGGAATGGACCCAGGACAGCTCCCGAAGTCCGTGTTAGACGCTGTTGAGGCTGATTCCTTTTGGTGCCTGACAAAGCTTCTGGATGGCATCCAGGACCACTATATCGTGGCGCAACCAGGGATTCAACGCCAGGTTGCTGCTCTCCGTGATTTAACAGCACGTATAGACGGCAACCTGTCCAAGCATTTGGAAAAAGAAGGCATTGAATTCATACAGTTTAGTTTCCGTTGGATGAACTGTCTCTTGATGCGTGAGATCAGCGTCAAAAACACAGTTCGTATGTGGGACACTTATTTGGTTTGTCAACAATCATCTGCTGGCAACTCTCAAAAAACTAACTACCTATCAGGCTGAAGAGCAAGGATTTTCCGAGTTCCATCTATATGTGTGTGCGGCCTTCCTTGTGAAATGGTCCGATAAGCTCCTGAGCATGGACTTTCAGGAGATCATGATGTTTCTTCAAAGCCTTCCTACTAAGGATTGGACGGAGAAGGACATCGAGCTACTCCTGAGTGAAGCTTTCATTTGGCAGTCCCTTTTCAAGGGTTCTGCCGCACACCTCAAAGGCCAACCGGCCCGAGAACCTGTTACCAACCTACAGCTGTGAAGAATCCCGTTGTCTTGTACAGAGTTTAAATGATCACATGGGAGCGACTTTTGGAGTTAGTTTCATAACGGGCGTGGCATGGAGTTGTAGCAATGAGGCATTGCTACAATATATTGGCATCGTAATGAGGATGGGACACCATGATGAACACGATGAATACCTTGCTCTTGTATCTGGTTCCTGACTGTACAAACTCGGCAAAAAACATGAGCCTTTGTGATAGGGTTTGGTATCATATTTATTATCTAGGGTGGATTAGCCCAACTTCCTACAGTCGAGAATTAAGAATTAGAGGACCCCTTCTATTCCATTTCGTCCTTATCTTTCATTCATCCAACGTCATTTGTTTTGGGGTATGCCTCAGTTACATGATTTTGCCTCCCAAGGTATAGAACGGTTTTTAGACAGTCAAGCGTCTTGAACGCCTTGTATGCCATCCAAATTATCTCAGATATCCAGCCACTCAAAGAGAAACAATCCAACTCCGGAACGCCAGGCCGTGAATATTAATATATACGTGAGCACCTAAACCATCCAGTTCGGTGGTGGATCAGTGTGCTGTAAACATGTGCTGTCGAAACTCGACTCGGTTTACCGTATTGAATCCTTTCTGGGCTCTATCAAGTCCCTTATGAATCCAAGCTTCTCGCGGTCTTCATCGCAGACTCGAGCCCACTCAAGTAAGAGGCGCCAAGTGTACAGGCGCATATCTTCGCGACGCAAGACTTGGCTGGCCCAGTCTTTTCCTCTCTCAGCAATAAATCGCGCGGCGGTATCCCCGCCGGCTTCTTCATCTGTAAAGAATTCGAGGATGGGGTAAAGGTCCTGAAAAGTGTTATCGAAGGGTACAAAGTGAACCCATGGAGTAAGACGGTCGTCATGCCATTCAGCATAGATAGTAGCCTTGAGCGGCATGCTCGAGGAACGCAGGAAGCCACGAAAACGAGCGCTGAATGAATTGCCGTCGGTATCAGGCAAAAATTTGTAGCGGTACTGCTCCTTCATGGTCATATGCTTCAATTCGCGATAATAAGGAGTGACAGGATCACAGCCAACTTTTTCACATAGAAGACGTTTGAACCCGCAGTCAGAGATCTGCATCAACCATTGACCAATAGTTTTGGAGGCGCGATGGGTGCTATTGTAATGGTCGGGAGTTGGCAGTTGAAATGTCTTGGGCTTGACGCCTTGATGCTCAACACTGTCAACATATGTGCCATTCAGCATCTGGATAAGACGGTGACGATGGAAGCGATGCCAGACATCAGCTCTCGGCTCACCACCAGAAGCATCACCTCTCCAAACAACGCCGGTTTTCTTCGCGTGCCATGCTGGACCCATCTTCTCCCCTCCAGAATAGAATTCGTCGGCAGTAAGGTACATGGCGCCAGGGATGAGGATCTCATTGTTCATAGGAAGCTTAGATCCGCCAAACAATGGGATCAATTCGGTAGAAGTAGACAAACTGAGAGGCGCAACGAAGCTCCCGTGCATTTGGCGCAGATGTGGTTGTAAACAGGGGTCCTGGGCAGCAGTCCAGTTTTTTATATAACCTTTATAAGCGTACTCGGGATCCCAATTTGAGGGATATTCAACGGGAGCCTTAAAGTCTGAGACTTGTTGAACATTGCGTGACGGAGTGTTGGGGTCACAAGTCACACGCGCGAGTTCCCAATAGTTAGCTGAGCTATTGTACCAGTAGGGATCGTAAGGCTGAGGTTTTTCGTCGTCGAGCTTGGACAAAGTCTTAAATCTTGTGAAGACCTCTTTCATAGGAGCAATGCGCCGATTGTCGCGTTCTTGTTCGACAAACTTGGATAATTCGTCGAAAGGAACAAGAAGTCGAGGTTCATCCATGTAGTTGATTGGCATGTCGACGTCGGGCAAATCCTTTGCAAACTCTTCGACGAGTTTGGTCCATAGTTCAAGCCATGGCACACGATCGGTTGCATCGCCAACACCGGTGGCCACGCCATTGCGAACTTTCACGACCCAATGCCAGGCGGATGCGCGCCTGGCTAAGGTGTGAGCGTCAAGCGCCCAATATGGAGCCAGATCCTTGTATATACGATCGAAATAATCCTCAACCACAATGCTATTGGAAGCGAGTGCAGCCTCCATCCACTTATCGAAGCCTGGTGGTGGGTGACGTCCTCGGCGGGCGCGATAACGCTCAGCAGCATCATAAAGATCATGGCTTCGTTTTGAAAGGAGGCTCTCATGGCGAGCACGGGCATCTGCCATGAGCTTCTTAATTGGATGTTTTGGGCCCATAGTGACTGGGCCCTTGGGTTCTGTCACATCCCAGCCCTGGCTGCTGGTCCATAATATATAATTGGTGATAGCGAAACATATGAGAAATAGGGTGCTGAGGTAGCGGAAGACTAATCGAGAGGGCCAGTTCGATAGCCATTGTTTGAACCGAGGCCACATCATGGCCACGGATATGATGTAAGATAATGCAGGAGTCGGAGGAGTCGGAGAGTCTAAGCGCACCACGGACGAGTGGGAAAACGAAGCATCGACGGACGAATGCAAGCTCAGAGAGCGTGGCCAGAGTGCATTGTTAAGTAGGATACGGACTTGCGACGGAGAAAGATATGTTCGAGGTTGCTCTTGGTAAGAATTCGAGGGATCGCGGTGGCTTTTGTCGCAGGACGAGATGTAGGAGCAGGAGTAGATTGGACAGAAGAAACCAAGAGGAAAGGAAAGGTACCTAGAGAAGGGTAAGATCAAACAAGTGACGTGAGAATTGGTGAGTTGAGGTTGTGGTGTTGAGAACGGTCAGGTGGAACCAAGTACCTGCCCTGTCGAGGTGGAAACTGGAAATCGCCGGGAAGTCGCAAGTCAAATCCAAGAATTGGTCCTGAGTGGAGGGGGGCGTTGGAGCGTGGAGAAGTTACTTGGAGACTTGCGGAGCCACCTGTATGCCAACTTGAGCAAGGTGCTATAAAGCCAGGGTGGTGGTAATGGAGCTTCGTTGTTGTAGAGGCTGTCAATTGAAGAGATGAGGGTTCGAGGAGACAGAAAGAGACTCAGGAGCATCGCCAGGCTTTCTCTCCAGTTCTTGTCTTTCTAAGGCGAGGGGTCGGAGTTGTGTCTCATCAGGATATGCAAACTCTAGCCAGATCCTCTACATATTACCTAAGGTAGTCACCATATGAAGTCCGCTTCTATGGAGATGTATCATGCTATATTTTCTGAGCTAGGTAGGCTAGAACTTCGCTTCAGGGGAGCACCATGTACCGAACAGTTTATACACTTTCCGAGTGAGTGTACGTAGTAGAGTGTCTTGAAGACGTGGTCAAGAAGCATAATTAGGTTGTTTCATGTGATTTAGCAACACCCAAAGTCTAACCTAAACCTTGGGCCTGTTATCTCTTGATATTCGCATTTCTCAAGTCTTGGTCTCCATCTCACAACACTTTCCACGTAGTACTACCCATCCTTGAGATACGCCCACCTTCCGTAGGAGGTGATGAAGTGACAGTCTGCAGCCAGAAAGGGGGAACCAGAGTCTCAGAACGGAAACTACTGTCCTGCCCGCGTCTAGCCATTAGCGGGGTGGCTTGGCGGTCCATGTTAGTGATCGCAGGCCGGGTTCTATCCACTGGCTTTAGTCTGGAATGCTATTTATGTCCTCAGTAGCTAAGGTATCAATCACCCACGTCCCTTGTGAATCTTTCACTGTTGTATTGTTAATCTCTTAGAAGCGATCTTGTCATTGTGATAATAAGATGTTAAACTACATCAGCATCTTCACTAGGTACTGACTACCTCGGATGCACCTTTATGCATATCAAATTAGTCGCGTTTAGTTTTTACTTTGGCGCGTGGTGGCTGACTTTTATCCATTTGCATACGCAAAGTGACATAACAGCGGATGACGAGGAACGTGTAAACGTAACCATAAAATGTCTCTCGTTCGCACTACACTACGTGCGGTGCCTTTACTCCCGTTCCGTACGGAGTATTTGTTCAGGGTTCAGTTCAATGTTAAGCATTCTGGTAGCCATGAAAACCACCCTTGGTAATGCTTGTCACTTAGCCGACATTCAGTCCAAGGTGAACCATCAACCAGCTGTCACATAACAAATCACTTTACGGGTCAAGCTACGGTCATTACGGTCAGCCATGATATGTGCAGACGCACAGTCGCTTTTATTCCCTGCTGTGTGTTATATCCTTGAGCGGCGGGTCGATGTGGGCAGCAACCGAGACTGCAAAACATGGATCATACAATAAATCAAACAAACGAACCCACTTGATTCGTGAAACTGAAAGACTCGATTGGCTCTTCCTTTAATTGTTAAGATCTGAAATGAAATCACTGTGACCCTACAATACGTTTTGTGCATAACCGACCTGTGATTGAAGATGCAGTTATCCCCGGCTCCGAAATGACAACCCCTGTCACTGATCCAGGTCAACTCATTTGTTTAGTTCAACCGCTGGAGCCAACCACGAACTGGTTTTCACAGACTTTGGACCAGTAGTCAACGGACGACCCCTTTCTCGCGTGGTAAGGGAGAGAAACTCTGGGGAAGATCTTCCGAGTAGCTTTCTTAGTTTATTTTTATCGTATATTTAACGTCCCCCACCCAAAGACCGGCCACCCCCACAGACTGGCCACCTCAGCCAAAACACCAAAAACC